>PVJC01000672.1:25635-113718 GCA_004026665.1 Murina feae | reverse complement strand
TCCCTCCCTCCCTCCCTCCCTCCCTCCCTCCCTCCCTTCTTTCCTTCTTTCTTTCTTGTTTGTTAATCCTTACCTGAGGATATCTTTTACATTAATTTTTAAAGAGAGTGGAAGGGAGGGAGGAAGCAAGATAGGAAGGAGAAAGAGAGGGGGGAGAGGGAGAGAGAGAGAGAGAGAGAGGGAGAGAGAGAGAGAGAGAGAGAGAGAGAGAGAGAGAGAGAGATGTGAGAGAGACATATTCATTGGTTGGCTCCTGTATACACCTCAACAGGATTAGGAATTGGACCTGTCATGTTGTTGACTGAGTCCTTGACTGAGAATCAAACTCATAGTCCTGCAGTGAGTGGATCAATGCTCTAAACACTAAACAACACTGGTCAGGGCTAGGGCCACTTTTCTGGGTGCAAAAAATATAGAGGTGTGAATGAGAATCAGACCTTAAATGACATATTATTTAATAATGACCTATCTTTATGGCCATCTGGCCACTTATTTACATATGTAATAAATACGTAGGCTTGGAGGGTAAATGATACAGATATGGTCTTTGCCCTTGAGTGTGACACTTTTGTTCAGTGGGGGACACAGATCCATATATAGACACGTAGATGATGTCTCATCAATTCTAAGGCACACATTTCCCCTATGTTTTTTCTTTTTCTTATTTTTTAAATCTTTATTGTTGAAAGTATTACAGATGTACCCTTTTCCCCCCTATTGACCCCTTCTAGCCTGCATCTGCTCCCCTATGCCAGGCCTTCACCACACTATTGTCTGTGTCCATGGATTATGCATATATGCATATAAGTTCTTTGGTTAATCTCTTCCCAGTCACCCTCACCTCCTATATTTTAACATATCCAACATCAGGACACATCCTAAAATTAAATGTGTCATAGCTTGATTAACACCTTGTTTTTCCTTTGTGATATGTGATATAGAGGTGTGTCTACCAATTGCTGGCACCCTAAGTTTGATGAGATACTGGCTATATACATATGGTAGGTGCTCTGAACAGAAAGGGTCTGAGAGACTAACGGGGAACTTGCTTTGCACTGGTTAGTGTGGGGAGACCTCTGGACAGGGTGACATTTACACTTGAGGAAGGAGAAAGACTCCTTTGGGTGAGCAGGGGGCAGGAGGGTCTTAGGAAGGAAGAACAGACTATGAAGGCCTAGGTGGGAGAGAGCAGGGCCTATGTGAGGAGCAGATGGGAGGCCAGTGCTGCTGGAGCATGGCAAGTCATGTTTTGTTTTGTTTTTTTGTGTGTGTTTTTTTTTTCTTTCAAAAAGCCTGAGTCTCCCAGCTCCTTGCAAATATTTATTCTGGAAGACCCTTTTCAGACCACGTCCAGTGTGTTTCAGTCATTGTATGCGGGAGCAAGGCTTCCATAGGCTGTGCCGCTGCTTGGGAAAACCAGTCCACATTTGACTTTTAAATTTGTCCATTTTGTAACCTAAGTGTTGGGAACATGTACAATTGTAATGAGTTGAATAATAGTTAAATTTGGCTTTTTCTTTTTGGAATTGTGTAACAAGGTAATGTTTCTCCTATGTTGGCTTTATTCTTCTTTCATATCTTGTCATTTTAAACCAAGTACAATATACCTTTTTAAAGAAAACACTTGAGAGTGAAGGTGTATTGAGGTTATATGGTTTTAATAGAAACATAATTTTGCTTAAAAGTGCACACATGTGAGATAAAATGTTAATGTATGATAGTTGGGTTGTAGCTTCAACTTCAATGAGCTACTCTTCTGTATAACACCAAAAAATAAAAAGTAACAAATAAAATTAGATATAAGTAAATGTCAATACGAAAAATACTCCAAAGTCTAGAGCACAGTTTTCTCTTTTAAGTAGGAAATATATTCCTCTGAAACCTGATTGATACTTAATTTGTTAGCAAGTGTTGATTGCTAACATCTCTAGGATAAATGGCTATATGTAGTCAAAGGAAATCCATATTAATATAGCTTCATTGTAAAACATTTAAAAAAATCATTCTCCAATATCAATGACATACCTTCTTTCTCTATGTGTAATCTAACAATAATTAGTTTATGTCAAGCACATTTAAATAGATGTCTACTAGTAAAACCAAAAGAAAACTGCTTTTAATGATCAGATTTAAGGAATACTTTTCCAAAAGAATCACAAACTATTGCGTTACTTATTGTATTTTAAAAAATGATTCTGATTTTTTTTACATCACCATCACCACCACCACCACCACCACCACCACCTCCAATAAAATAACTGCAAAATATTTTTTCACCATTTGACTCATCATTTTTTCCCCATAACTGTCTTCCAGGCACCTGCTTGTGTTCCAGTTTTATTTTGTTAGAGGCATTTTTATACGGGCTTTTCTGAGCAAAGTATCCACATTAAAATCCAGGTGCATATTTGCATAAAAGCATTTACAGAAAATAAAGACAATTTTATGACAAGTAGGAAGACTGAGGTCTTTAATGAAAACAGTGCAGTTTCCAGTTCCTTTTTGCTATTCTTTTTTGACATTTTTGGTTTCACGAGGCCTCTTAACGCCATTTTGCAATGCTAACAGCACCTAATGAAAATCCTCATCCGAGGATATGCTTTCCATTGATCTTTAAAGAGAGAGTGGAAAGAGAGGAGGAGAGGGAAAGAGAAAGAAACATTGATGTGAGAGAGGCACATCGATTATCCATTATCTATTGATTGCCTCCCACGTGTGCTTTGTGCAGGACCAGGGATCCAACCTGCAACCGAAGTATGTGCCCTTAACCAGGATTGAACCTGTGACCTTTAGGGGAATGGGCTGACCCTCTAACCACTGAGCAAACTGGCTAGGGCAGCAGTGCAGTTTCTTAAAAGAGTAATTTGCTGCCAAGTTAGATAGAGGTGCGCTCATGTCTAACCCAACCTGTTCTGTGCTGAGCCTATGGAGAAGAAATTGTCTCCATCGAGATCTAAGAATATTTAGAGTAGATGTAAACCAGTGTTCCCCAGGAAGTGTGGTGGTTTAGGAAACCTCCTCCTTGCTGCTGGGATTTAATCGACCACACATAGTGGAGAATGTGAGGGAAGAATTTAGCCGTATACACTCAGTTCCTCCAAGTGAAAACTCATCCAACGTAAACAGGAAGGAACAACATTTCAATCCTTAAAGGATGGAACAAAATCATTCTAATTTCCAAGGTGGAAAGACTCAGATGGCTTTGTATTTTTCTTAAAGTTTTCATATAGAAGTGGGAAAAGCAGCAAAACGCAGCTAAAAAAGACTGCAATTAAAGTAAAACAGGGAAAACTTTAAAAACAGAGCTGTGACACTGGAAGGGGGAAAAGGATTCCTGAAATTTTCTACTTCATAATTCATGCGTAATTCAAATAGCAGCGATGGGTGTGTTTGCTTAGTGCGCGGTAACCACCTAGAACACTCATGTGACATCATAGGCATCAATTCCGGCTGTGCTCTTGGATTTAGAATCAAATTGTTTATTTAACTAATACTGAGTGATTTTCATTGGGTGCTATTAGCATTGCAAAATGGCGTTAATAGATCTGGTGAAACCAAAAATGTTAAAAAGATTGTCTAATGCGAATTGCAAAACCAGAGCACCACATCGGCAAGAAAACGACTCTACAGAAGAAAGGTGCTGCTGGGCGGAGGGTTTATAGATCTAAGGACACCTACTTACTCAGATGCGCAACATTTCCCCTTTGGTAGGTGAAGATGAAGTACAATACCAACAAAGGAGCAATATAATTGCTTTTTAGTCTTGTATATGCCTAGTTTGTGAGCTTGGGCAAACCACCTTAATTTTTTGAACCTCTGTTTCTTCATTTAAAAAATGGAGAGGATTTCTTTGGCCGTGCAGAAGCTTTTTATTTGGATGTAGTCCCATTTGTTTATTTTCCCTCTAGTTTCTATTGCCCTAGGAGCTGTGTCAGTGAAGAACTTCTTTCGGCATATGTCTGAGATTTTGCTACCTGTGGATTCCTCTAATATTTTTATGGTTTACCATCTTACGTTTAAGTCCTTTATCCATTTTGAGTTTATTTTTGCATATGGTGTAAGCTGGTGGTCTAGTTTCATTTTTTTTTTTTGCATGTGTCTGACCAAATTTCCCAAGACCATTTATTGAAGAGACTGTCTTAGCTCCATTGTATGCTTTTGCCTCCTTTGTTAAATATTAATTGAGCATAGTGGTTTGGGTCGACTTCTGGGTTCTCTATTCTATTCCATTGATCTATGTGTCTGTTCTTGTGCCAGTACCAGGCTGTTTTGAGAACAGTGGCTTTGTAATAGAACTTGATATTTGGTATTGAGATCCCTCCTACTTTGTTCTTCTTTCTCTGGATCGCTGCAGCTACAACAAGAAAACCCACTGCATGGGAGAACATATTTGCCAATGATATCTCTGATAAAGGTTTAATCTCCAACATTTAAAGGGAACTCATACAACTTAATAAAAGAAAGATAAACAACCCAATCAAAAAATGGGCAATGGACCTAAATAGACACTTTTCGAAAGAGGATATACAGAAGGCCAAGAGACATATAAAAACATACTCAGAGTCACTAATCATCTGAGAGATGCAAATCAAAACAACAATGAGGTATCATCTCACACCTGTCAGAATAGCTATCATCAACAAATCAACAAACAACAAGTGCTGGAGAGGATGCCGAGAAAAAGGAATCCTCATGCACTGCTGGTGGGAATGCAGACTGGTGCAGCCACTGTGGAGAACAGTATGGAGTTTCCTCAAAAAACTAAAAATGGAACTCCCATTTGATCCTGTGATCCCACTTCTAGGAATATATCCCAAGAAACCAGAAACACCAATCAGCAAGGATATATGCACCCCTATGTTCATAGCAGCACAATTTACCATAGCTAAGATTTGGAAACAGCCTAAGTGCCCATCAGCAGATGAGTGGATTAAAAAACGGTGGCACATCTATGCAATAGAATACTATGCTGCTGTAAAAGGAAGAAACTCCTACCATTTGCAACATCATGGATGGAACTGGAGAGCATTATGCTAAGTGAAATAAGTCAGTCAGAGAAAGATAAATATCACATGATCTCACTCATTTATGGATTATAATGAACAACATAAACCAATGAACAAAAATGGTTGTAGAGACAGAAAAGCATCGATCAGATGCTCAAAACTCAGAGGGAAGGTAGGGGAGGGTGGGGGTGAGGGGGAGAGATCAACCAAAGGACTTGTATGCATGCATATAAGCATAAGCAAAGGATGTGGACAACAGGGGGTGAGGGTGAGGGCAGGAGTGGGGGGATGAGGGGACATTGGGTGATAAAGTCACATTTGTAATATCTTAATCAATAAAAGGGGAAAAAAGAATAATTAGTCTATTGAATACAGGCTTAAAATTGGCATGAGTTGAATAATAAAGTTAAAACTGTAAAAATAATAAAATAAAATAAAAAATGAAGAAGAATCATAATACTTCCCCCTCCCCCACAACACACACTTCCTATGAGAGTCAGATTAAAGTGATGCCTATCAGCACATGGTAAATGCATCAGCAATGCACCAATATCAAATAAGGAATAATTTATCACTATTATTATCAATATTGTGCTAGAAATTTACAGTGCCAGGCAGATATGAGTTGGTCTACAATGCTAGCTGCTATTACTAAAACAATTGCTTGTTTCTTTCCAAACCTCAGTGCACTACTATTTATGTTGGTTTTTCCAAAAGGTAATGACCAAGTTATTTAAATTAGCAACCAAACATTAGCTTTGAGAATTGATTTTAGCTTATTGTACTCAACATATTTAAGACTGTCAACAATTTTTTAAAATATATATATATTTTTGATTTTTTACAGAGAGGAAGGGAGAGGGATAGAGAGTTAAAAACATCGATGAAAGAGAAACATTGACCAGCTGCCTCCTGCACACTCCCTACTGGGGATGTGCCCGCAACCAAGGTACATGCCCTTGACCGGAATCGAACCTGGGACCTTTGAGTCCGCAAACCGACGCTCTATCCACTGAGCCAAACCAGTTAGGGCATGTCAACAGTTTTTTCTTTCAAATATTTAATGATAAGGTCAGGAGTTTGAAAAGAGAGATTTTCCTGATAGAGTCTTTCCTTTTTTGTCCTCTTGGGAAATGTCGCTTTGCCTAAGTGTTTTAATGCTGAAGTTGGCAGAGCTTACAGGTTGGGAGCAAACAAAGAAAAGTCCCTCTGGAGACAAACAGTATGGAATGAATGCCCTGGGGAACTGTCCTCCCTCCCCAGTCTCAAAGGCCAGATGGCCTCGGACAAACCCTGAGAGCGTAGGCAGTCTGGGCAGCAGGGATCAGCTGCGGGTCTAGGAAATTCCCTCTGAAAGACACGTGGGAGACTTGGGTATCCAGAGCAGTGCCAAAGCGGTCAGAAATGGGACAAACAGGATGGACTTTGGCCAGGTCTGTACAAATAGACGCGCTCTGCTTCCTAAGGAGTCATACCCCAAGAATCGCTGATCTGTACGATTCAGGACACAGAAAAGGCTACTGGTTCGTTCCCCTGACTTTTGTTGCACACCTTCGGTGTATGAAAAAGCTCTTTTCTGAACGAGTTAATTTCACTGGAAGATTATTGTCAGGTAACTGAGCATGATGGGAAATGCAAAATAATTCTTGGAGGACGTGGTAAAAGAGTCTACCTCCTGCCCTGACCAGTGTGGCTCAGTCGTTTGGGCATCATTGGTGCTCCGAAAGGTTGCCTGGGTTTAGTTCCCAGTGGGGGCACATGCCCAGGTTGGGGGCTCCATTCCCTTGGTGGCGGGGGAGGGGCATGCAGGAAGCAGTGGATGGATATTTCTCTCCCACTTCGATGTTTCTCTCTCTCTCCCTCTTCCTTCCTCTCACTCTAAAAATCAACAAATTATTAAAAAAAGATTCTACTTCCTGTCTATTCTTCTGTCTATTCAAAGAGCTTGAATAGAGCATTTACATAACAGGAAATTTGGAAGGCTCACATGTGTCAAATTAGCCTTGTTTACAAATAACAAAATGCAAATTAGAAAGATGTAATGGCAGATTTGAAAACCTATTAAAATCACAAAAATAAACAACAATGAGAAAACCCTAAAATGCAATTCTCTCTGGTGAGCAATGTGTCCAGCCTGTATGCTTTGTTTCCTTTTCAGAAGCTAGTAGGATACAATTTAGGAATATACTAAATGTGTTTAGCAGTTTCACACTCAGTCATTGACAGTAAACTGGCTAAACTATCTCAAAATAATATGAGGGAATGAATTATTATTAAAAATTACAATTTTGTGAAATTTATTAATACAGTCACCTTAAACCCAGTTTCAACCATGTTTCCCTCATTTTGTTGGAGATTTTTACCTATGTTAACATAATTTAATCACAATGCCGTAATGAGTGGTAGACATTATTTTTCCTGTTTTAAACATTGAAACAACAAGAAAAAATGGTGCCTAAATTCATTTAGTTGGCTGATATGTATATAAAATATACATTTAATTTAAAAAAGCTGAGCGCAAGATAGTGTCTGTGCACTTTAAATAATGTTACAATGGGGATGTATATGAGGACTTTTATAAAGAAAGAAAGACAATTTGAGGAAATAGAAATGATTTATACCTAAATATTTACACAATTTTTATCATAGTCTATTTTTAAAATTCTAAGACAAAATGATAACCTCAGGGGAAATGTTATTGGTATGACTAAAAAATATATAAAATACATTACCGCAAGAGAAAATTAGGTTAAAAAGAATTTAAACTCTGAAAACTATTAGCATAATTTAATAATGAAACCAATCTTGCCACAAAAACAGAGCCACTGACTAAAACCAACACTTAGGGGGCAAGGGGAATTCAAATGACAGCCTCACTGAAAAGTGTAAGGAAAGTGGCACTCACCAACCTCTAACAGACAGCAACACAATCCTGGAGCATTTTCCTGTGTCAGTTAACAGTGAACATGTTATTTGCTCGGTGACATGAGGATGTGGTTCCTAAACCCCTTTACAAAGACATTGGCTTTGATGAGTGACAGACAGCAAGCCCGGGCAGGCTGGTGAGAGGAAATTCAGCTACAGGGCTTCTGAATTGTGCATCCTCTGGGTCAAACTCAGAGATTCAAAAACCACAGAATAACACTCGGCCCTAGATTTTCTTTAGGGAACGCTGAGGGATTTCACAATGTTGTCTCTGCTAGAGAGGAACACACTCCGGGGCAATCAGGTGGCAGCACCCCAGGAAAGAGAATGCCCCTGAATAAGGAGTTGGAGGGCTGGTGTTTATTGTTTGAAGGGCATTTCAGTGAGTGGTGGGTCACTCTGGGCCTGGATAATTCTACACACAATAGAACAAGGGCAGAGCTGGCTTTTGTCTGAGAAGCGATTCAAAAAGCAGCTGTTCTTTTTGTTTACTCAAGGAGATTGGCCTCCATAGTGGGGGTTTATGCAGCCCAAAAGTTTGCTAAAAACATTTTCTGGGATCTAGGGGGAAAAAAATACGAGGACCTTATTTATTTTGCCTAAAAATGTAAGAAAGAGATTCAGCTTATTAGCACGCATGGGACGGATGGTGCTGGAACCCTTCCTTGCCTGTATGTGGAACTGCCTTCTATCTTGAACAGTGTGGAAGTTCTCCTGAGTGGGGCTTCGAGTTCCACAGAGCGGACACGGGGAGGGGCCGTTATTCTTAACTCTTTTGTTTGCTTTCAGAATATTTCAAAGTATAGTCTAGTAAGTAGCTTTTCAGATTATGTTATCTTGCTTTAACTAAATGAATGCCCACCAAATAGAAAAGTAGCTTGACAACCCCCCATGCAGAGAGATTGCAGATTAAAAAATACCGCCAATGAGAGCACATGTGAATAATAGCATTGCAGAGGGGACTCTTTGCCTACTCCTGACATGAGCCGATCACAAAGGAAAGGAAATAAATCAGAGCTATTAAAATTAAGGTAATTTTTTCCAATCTATCAAGAATATTATTAAAATGTGGGTTCACACCCACTATTTTCAGCTTTGTTGAGATGTAATAGGCAAATAAAGTTGTAAGATATTTGAAATATACAATGTGATTATTGGATATCTATACAGTGGGAAAGGACTTCCTCCATCAAATTAACTAAGATATCTATCACATATTTACTTTGTAAAATTTGTTTCGTTGTTGAGAACATTTAAGATCTACTCTCTCAGCAAATTTCAGTTATACAATACAGTGTTATCAGCTAGAGTCACCATGTTATACATTTGACCCTCAGACCTTATTTATCTTGTAACTAAAAGTTTACAACCTTTCAGCAGCCTTTCTCCATTTCTTCTACCCCTCAGTCCCTGGCGACCAGCAACCACTTTTCCACTCTCTGTTTCTATGAGTTCAATCTAACAAAAAATTCCGATGGAAGTGTTACTGTATTGCACTTGTCTCTCTCTGGCTTGTTTTACTTAACCAAATCTATGTTGTCACAATGACAGGATTCCCTGCCCCCTTCTTTTAAAAGGCTGAATAATATTCTATTGTGTACATACATGTGACTGCTCAAAATGCACACACACAATGGAATATTCATTCCTTCATTAAACCATTTATTGGCAGATACTTAGGTTGTTCCCAGCTATTGTAAATAATGCTGCTGTGACCATGTGTACAAACATCTCTTGGTGACAACCATTTCCTTCCATTTGAATGTATACCCTGAGGTGGGATTGTAACACAGTGAAATGCTTGCTCTTTCTGCCTCATCTTTTCAAGCTTCCTTTGTTCCCATGGCCTGCAGGCTCATAGCTTTTGCTTAGTCTTGCATATAGAAACTAACCATCACAGGAATTCTACTTTAGGCCTAAGATTTACAGAAACAGTCCTTTAATGGAAGGGGCCTCTCCCAAGAAGATAATGATTGTTTATCAAAGATTTGCAGGAGCTTTGCGCTCTTCTTTGGGCCCTGCCAGCTTCCAGATGTCTGTAATTGTCAATCACTTCTTGCCCCTCCCATTTCCCCTTCTCTTGACATAAAAAAAGCCTGGATTCTCTGTTTTCTTAAAATGGATTTGAGGATTAGGTCTTCCATCTTCTTGGTTGGCTCCTTCTTAATCAATAAAACTTTTCTTACTTCAAACTCTGCTATTTTGAATTTTAGCCTTTTGAAGTGACTAACCCATGGATTTTGGACTAGTTCTAGGATCCTATTCTATTTTTAATTTCTTGAGGCAAGTCCATACTGTTTCCCATAGTGGATGCTCAAATTTACATTCCCATCACCAAGAGGTTCCTTTTCTCCACATCCTCATGAGCATTTGTTATCTCTTATCTTTTGTTAAGGATGACCCTCACTCTAAGTTTATATTATACTAGGGGCCCGGTGCACAAAAATTTGTGCACTTGGGGGGGTCCCTCAGCCTGGTCTGCACTCTCTCCATGGGGGAACCCTCAGGGCTGCTGGCTCCTAACCGCTCACCTGCCTGCTGGCCTGATCCCCCTAGCTGCTCTCCCCTGCTGGCCTGATCCTCCTAACTGCTCTCCTCTGCCTGATAACCTGTAACTGCCTCTGCCTCAGCCCTGCCACCATGGCTTTGTCCGGAAGGATGTCTAGAAGGTTGTCTGGAAGATGTTCAGTCTAATTAGCATATTACCTTTTTGTTAGTGTATATGATACCTTGTCTTAAACATGCAGGTTGTTAGCAGGTCTTCCTATTGTGGAAGGGGAGCCTGCAGTAGCATCCTGGGTTCTGACCAGGGCTTATGGACTGTTGCTTTATCTCAGCAGATGAGATTCCTAGAAGAAGACTCTTGGATGTACCTTGAACATTTCTATTGATTTTGCCAAATCCTCCTCCAAAAATGTTGAACCACTTTAAACTCCCACCAGCAACCATGCATGTGCCCTCTGTCCTACTTTGATGCCAATATCATTGATTTCCCCCTAGAAGCTTCCCTCCCCTCAGCTGGGACTGCTTGGCACTTGAGCCAAACTCACTGTTCAGTCTGGGACTTGATTTCCCGACATAGAATTATGGAGGAGGAAAAATAGTGTTCCTCTACCCTTCTGAGTTCTCAGTGGAGGCCCTTGTAATGAAAGACAGATTACCAAGAGAAAAATAAAAGTTCATTAGCATGTGTACCTCATGTATATGTGGAAGATCCCAGGGAAAAATATGAATAACTCCCAAAGGTGGCTTAGAGTCCAGATTTAAACACCTTCTTCCTAGGGAAAGGGGACGGGATATCTAGGCCTCTTAGAGGAGAGTACATGAGTTTTAGGAAAGATGAATGGGGGTAGGGGACATAGTTTGTAACAAAGTTTGGGTGTGATGTCAACTTGTAGTCTCCTGTGACAGGAGTCAGTCTTCACTGGCTGATGACACTTTTCCCATCAAGGGAAACTTTTGGTGGGGGTCTGGTTTTAGGCAGATCAGGAGACTTTAGTGAAAGCCTCTCCTTGCATTTGCTGTTTTTCAAGCATCTGCAGCTCAAGATCATCAATATAACAACACAGCATATGTTGGGGTGGCATGTTCTCTGACCTTCAGAATAAACCCAACAAAAGCTTGTTTCCTTTCTTAGATGATTTGCCACAGGAGTGTTATTCCCTGGAGACAGTATTCTGACCAGACCTTCCTGGGAGTGGTCATATATATGCTGTGCTTGTAGAAAGGTGTGGGCCATATCTAAACTAATAAAAGCGGAATAGTAAAATTAACCGTTTCTCCGGGATGCCCAACAGCCAATCAGAGTGGCTTTATGCAAATTAACTCAGCCAAGATGGCGGGCGCGGCTGCCTCACCCAGGCCCAAGCCGCATTTCTCCCCTCCCTGACCCTGTAAGGGGACTGAGGAGCGGGAGAAAGGCTCCCGGGCCAGAGGCGAGGACCCCGGTTGCCCGCCTTGCTGCCTGCTCTGGGGGCTGGGCTCTCCGAGTCCCAGGGAGCCGGAGAAATGGACAAAGGAACCCCAGGCGGCAGGGAGAGGCCCCCAGTTGCCCGCCTTGCGCCTGCCCGAGGAGCCGGAGAAACAGGCACCCCATCCGGCAGGGAGAGGCCCCCTCGGTTGCCCGCCTCGCACCTGTCCGGGGGGCTGGAGAAACAGGCGCCTGGGGGCTAGCAGGGAGAGGCCCCCCCCCACCCATTGCCTGCCTCGCGCCTGGGGGGCTGGAGAAACAGGTGCCCTGGTCCGGCAGGGAGAGGCCCCCTCGGTTGCCCGCCTCGCGCCTGCCCGGGGGGTCGGAGAAACAGGCACCTGGGGCCGGGCTCCCCAAGTTCCCTCGCGGGAAATCTGGGAGCCGGAGAAAAGTGCCCTGGTCCTGACTACTGGGAGCCTCAGATGTGACTGGGGGCAGGCCCCCAGTGTCGACACTTACACATGTACAGGTACACACAAAGGTGCCTGCCAGACTGGGGCCATCACAGGACATCCACTGAGGGGTTCTGGACTGTGAGTGGGGGCAGGCTGGGCTGAGGGACCCCCACCCTCCTCCCGTGCACAAATTTTGTGCACCGGGCCCCTAGTCACTAAATAAATCAGGGTCAGTTTTCTCTCATCTTGTGGAAAGGGAGATAAAGTTATGATAGTTTATTTTCCTTTCCTGCAGATTTGTGTCTCTGCTGTAGCCCCAGTGGCCCCAGTGCCTCCGTGGCTCTGGGGCTTGGAGCTGCTGGGTGCCGGGCCCACTTGAAGGTTTGTGTCTCTGCTCCTCCAACCCCAGCACTGAGGCTGGGCTTGGGTCTGCTGAGTTCTGGGCCCCTTCTGGGCTGTGTCTCTGCTCCTCGGACCCCTGCGGCCCCAGCACCTCCACAGCCACGGGGCTCAGAGCACCCCGTGCCTCAGACCCCAGCAGCACCAGCGCTGAGGTGGGGCTCAGAGCCGCTGGGGTGCGGTGCCAGCCACCCTGCAGGCCAGGTCTCCAAGCTTCGTCCTAAGTGTGGAGACCCAGCCTGCAGGGAGCACGGCACCCCAGCGGCAGCAGCACTCAAACATGCCCAGAAGCCCTTTTCCAGTGGGCTTGGTAGAAGCCTGTGTTGTCACCATGGCAACAATGCAAGCGTCTTGTCCCAGCCACCACCATCTTTGTCTCGGAGTGATGGTTAATTTACATATTAGTATTTTATTAGAGTAGATATTGGGTGTGTTGGGCCTTTGTAGGGTGCCTTGTTCAGCTATGAGTGCTATTTTAGTGTTCTGTGACTGCCATTCCAAAGTACCATAGTAAAGGTGGCTTAAACAACAGATATTTATTTTCTCATAGCTCTAGAGGTTAGACATTCAAGATCAAAGTGTCCGTAGGGTTAACTTCTGCTGAGGCCTCTCTCCTTGGCTTGCAGATGGATGTTTTCTCCCTCTGTCTGCACATAGTCCTTTCCTATATGTATGCATGTCTTTGTTCAAATTTTCTTCTCTTGTAAGAACACCAGTCATATTAGATTAGGGTACAACCTAAAGGTCTCCTGTTAATTTAATCACCTCTTTAATGACCTTATTGCCAAATACCCTTCATTCTGAGTTATTGGGGTTTGGAATTTTAACACATGAAGTTTGGGGGAACATAATTCAGCCCATAACAATAGCCATCAAAATCAAGTATTAAAGTAAATAACTTATAAACTGATTTTCAAGTCATTGATCTCAGTTTTAAATCAAGGTGGTAAAAAGAAGCATACTTTTCAAATTATTATTATTTTTAAAACTAATAATAAGTACAAGTTGTTTAAAAAGATGCTGTATTCTAACTTGACCTCAGCTTTCAGAAAATTTTGGTTTGGATGTATATTTTATGATGTTATAATTTACTACCATGAATTCATGAATTTTACAAATATCAAGAAGTGCCGGTCACATGCAGGTACTCTATTCTAGGCACGAGGGACACGTCAGAGACAAAACCAGATCCTTGTCCTAATGGAGCCTACATTCTAGTGGGCAAGACTCTGTATTGAATCAAGAGCATCGCTATGAAGTCTGGAGGATTATCTCCAGCTGCTGGGAGTGCTGCCAGTGGTCAGGCCTCTTTGGGACGTGTCCTTGGCTGAAGAGAGCTACCTCACCCAAGGTCATGGACTCTTCCCAGTGCAGCCTACATCTGAAGACGATGGAGAGAAAAAAGCCCAGATGCTTCGACTCCAGGACATCCAGCTTGAGAACTCCCTGTGGGGTTGGCTGAGGAGTTCGTTCAGCCTGAATCACGTGGTCCAACTTCTCCCTTTGCCCAGTCCTGCTTCTTTCACTTCCC
The DNA here is from genome assembly GCA_004026665.1 of Murina feae. Classification (NCBI taxonomy): domain Eukaryota; kingdom Metazoa; phylum Chordata; class Mammalia; order Chiroptera; family Vespertilionidae; genus Murina; species Murina feae. The sequence continues at coordinate 99,492 of PVJC01000672.1, read as the reverse complement.
ATCACAGTCTCAGAGTCTGTGTCCTGAGGAACCCAACATGAAATGATATTACATTATAACACGTCATGTAGTGTTATGTCGTGGTGTGTAAATTACATTACCTTACCTTGTAATGCCAGATTGTATTGCTTACCATTTGCTTCCCTCATTGGAATGCAATCTCGCTGAGAGCAAGTACTTTGTCTCTTTTGTTCACAGCTTTAGCCACAGCTCCCTGAACAGTGCCTGGAAGTTAATAGTTCCCCAATAAATAGGTACTGGATCAGTCCATAAATTTGCAAAGTGGGAATAAAAATAGCCTGACTTTACAAGATTAAATGGTCTAGCCAGGAGAGGCTTAGAGAGGTCTTAAGTAACTTGGCTATATTACAAAGATTCCACCAGACACCCCATATTCAGTCTTTATATAGAGCCTGGCATATAAGAAGTGCTCAATAAAAGTGGGTAATTATTATGATGTTCATTTCAAAGATTATTTATCACTTTCATTTTTTTAAGCCAGTGATTCAACTCTATTTTTTCTTACGTTAATGAATCAAACATTTATTGCCATGGGCATGGGCCCTGATTGGGAATTGAACCGTGACCTTCTGGTTCATAAGTCGACAGCCACTGAGTCACACAGTCTAGGCTTGGGCAATACTTTTTAAAAAAATATATTTAGTATTGATTGCAGAGAGGAAGGGACAGGAAGAGAGCGATAGAAACATCAGTGATGAGAGGGAATCATTGATTGGCTGCCTCCTGCATGTTGGACTGAGACCACAACCCAGGCATGTGCCCTTGACCAGAATCAAATCCAGGACACTTCTGTCCTCAGGCCAAAGCTCTATTCATTGAGCCAAACCATCTAGGGCTGGGCAATATTTTTTAACTGAAATCTATCCATATGAATCATTGAGCAAAAGCTAGCTATAAATTAGACAAAAAGATTGTTTTGTTTTAACTGATATGATACAATGTTTTTAATATGATAGCTTATTATATTATTACTAGTGGCCCATGCATGAAATTCATGCACAGGAGGGCGGGGAGTGTCCCTCAGTCCTGTCTGCACCCTCTCTAATCTGGGACCCCTCCGGAGATGTTCGACTGCTGGTTTAGGCCTGATCCCACAGGACATTCCTCTCACAATCCAGGACTGCTGGCTCCTAACAGCTCACCTGTCTGCCTGCCTGATCACATCTAACCACTCTGCCTGCTGGCCTTCTTACCCCCAACATTCCCCCCCACTTGCTGGCCTGATTGCCCCCAACTGCCCCCGTCCCCTGCTGGCCTGCTTGCCCCAACTGCCCTCCCCTTTTGGCCTGATAGCCCCTAACTGCCTCTGCCTTGACTCTGCCACCATGGCTTTGTCCAGAAGGACATCTGGAAGGTCTTCTGGTATCATTAGCATATTACCCTTTTATTAGTATAGATTAATTTTAAAATCTGTTAGAACATTTGGAAACTTTTTCATTTGCTAATATTGTAGGTAATTTTTTTTTGGGGGGGGGGCGGGTGGCCATAATATCATAAATATTCCACCAGAACTTTGCCATCTATTCATCCTTGAAGACTTAGTTCAGGTATTCCCTCCTACAGGAAGATTCCCAGGCAAATTAGCTACCTGTCCTGTCTGCTCCCACCATACCCAGATGTAGGTCAAGCCATTGACACACTGGTCATATTTTATTGGAATTCAGCTTTTTAATCTCTTCTTCACAAACCCAGAACTCCTCCAGGGTCAGTCAGAATCCTTGCTTTATATATCATTGTGTCTTTTATGCCTATCACAATGCCTAGAAAGGTAACTCTTGCTATATAGGCAGGCACTGTTACAAGTGTACAACTCCTTATACTGGTTCTCTGAAGTAAGTAAGTACTATGATCATCTTCATTTTTATAGACCAGGAGAGGCTTAGAGAGGTCTTAAGTAACTTGGCAAGATCACTCAGGCAATAATGATCCAGATGGAATTTGAACACAGAAAACGTGGTTGTGGAGTCCTCGTGCTTCACCCTGTGCCCCACCAGTGAATGCAAAAAAGAACTATGTATGTAAACTATTTTACATAAGGGAAGAACCATGACAGGAAACTAATCACAATTTAAGCTTACTCCCTTTTTAAGTTCAGAAACTTTCATAAGGAGGTAACAGTTCTCAGAAGTAGAGCTTTTTCACATTTTCTCCTTGGTATACTAAAGTCCTTACTTCTGTCTTGCTGTAATCTTCTGAGAAAGGGTAATTATGATTAGCTTCAGCTCTGCCCCATATCCTGGGACAAAAATCTATTCACAGGAATAATAATAATGTGAACAAACATTTAGTGAACATTCACTTGTAACTTGGCCAAAGGCACACAGCTTTTCTATGGTGAGGCAGGATTTTGAAATTACTCCTCTCACTCTCTGAGCCACCGAACCTGCTTCAGACAGGACCTTGCTTTCTCAGCCCACAATTTGTATAGCTCGGTAGCTAGGACCCTGGCCGTGCTCCCTCATATCGTGGCTGTTCTTCTTTCTCAGTCTGTTCCTCCATTTCTTCTTGGACCGGAGTCCCACATCTTGCCCTGTGGTTGAGCATCTAGTACATTTCCTTGCTGGCCACTGTTTTCTAGGATGCTTAGTAACTTCAAGTTACAAGGTTGTTTTAGGTCTGGGAGAAGCCTGAAAGTCATGACTACAGGTATTTGCTGATATTTAATGGGCATCTTTTGCAACATTCATGATAAGTGATTATGTGAATGTTCTTGCTGATTTTCTTATGAGATATTGTTTCAAGTTGCCTTGCTCTGAGTATACAAGTAGGGGAAGAGAAAAATCCATTGGGGTCAGACACATGAGGATTGGAATCTGCCTCCACAACTTGCTGGCTATGTGTGTTTCGGTTTTGGTTTCTTCCTTTGTAAAATGTTGTTAATAACACATAATATAAAGGGGGTTTGTGGAGATTAAAATAAAGAGGTAAAATGCAACAATTGACACAGGGCAGACACTCAAATCAATGGTTCTTGCTGTTGTTTTTATCAGTGGGGTCTGAAGAGCTAAAACTGATACTGAGATGCGGTCTGATCATCCCCAAGCAGAGGCAAACTCTCATCCTCAGAGGATGATGGTAAGGATGATACCAATATGAAAACCAGTGCTTTTCATTTATTCTTTTCTCCAAGCCTGGCTTTGTGCTAAGCGCATGATATTTATTATCTCTTGAACTTCTCTCAGCTGGTATTATTTCCAATTCATAGATGAGGGCACAAGCACAGAGAGAGATGACCTGCCGCAAGTCACAGGGTTAGGAAAGGACAGCGTTGGAACAAACCATTGTGTCTAACACCAGAGACCTTGCTGCCTCACATACTAGACCCCTATCAATTCTTTCTGTGTTACACTTTTTTTTTTGTTTCACAGTCAAATACACAATGGACTTACATAGAGTTTATTTACCACTAATAGAAGACTGTCTCTCTCCTGCCACCACACCACTTGCTACGCAAGATAGCTATTGGATACTCATTAAGAACATTTTTGATTTGTTGTCCAAATGTGGGTGCCAGGTGGCTTCAACAACAGAAATTTATTTTCTCAAGTCCAAGATCAATGTGTCAACAGTTTTTTTCCTGAGTTCTCTCTCCTTGGCTTGCAGATGGCCCCTTCTAGCTGAGTCACCCCTCATTTTATGGCTTGTCTGTGTTCTAATCTTCTCTTCCCATAAAAACACCAGTCAGACTGGATCAGGACCCATCTTCATGGCCTCATTTAAATGCAATCACCTTAATTTCTAAATGCAGTCACATTCTGAGGTGCTGGGATTAGGGTTTCAACATATGAATTTTGGGGGCAACATTATTCAGCTCATAATAGCAGCGTCTCATATTTATCTCACTGAAAGTCTGTTTTTGTTAGATTTGACTTATTGTCCATTGATAATTTTTTGAATGCTGATTTTGTTCACCAGCATTTTCACCATTCCTTCTGAGTATATGCCATCTGTATACTCCATATGCATTCTACCTGTATGTCTTTCTACTGATCCATAAAATTGCTCAAGAAAACAGAAGTGATCACAGCACTAGTGGGATGGAGCCAGACGACTTCATTCAATTTGCTGCCCTCTTGCTTCTTGTCTGACCCTTGTTTCTCTGGTCTCCACTGCCTGCTGTCTATGGTTTGGTCCATGCGACCATTCTCTGCACTGTTTTTTAAAAAAATAATTTATTTAAAATCCTCAAGGAAGGTAAGATACTAGTTTGAATATCCCCAGCTCCACACATTTAATAGATGAAATGCAGGTACCGTGTTCAGTCCTATTCTAATGAGAGCTCCATGTAATTTGGTGGTTTTAATAATGGAGAAAAATTCAGACAAGAAGTCAAAGGACTTGAATTCTAGTCCTGGTTTGATAATTATCTGTGTCATGTAAGCTCTTGAATTCTCAAGTTTCTCATCTGGAAAAATGGGACAATACTTCCCTATTGCAGGCTTTCCAGAGTTGGTATTAGATTCCAGCGAAATGTCTACGTGGATTCTCTATAGAGGCAAATGGTAGTTATCTGTTGCCTATTCCCAAGCCAGTTGGTCCCAGTGCCAGTCAGCAGATGCTTAAAGCACCCACCTTTTTGAGGTTGACCACTCCCTCATCGTTCCTTTGTTTCAGGATTCTTTGGAGGAGCAATACAGTATAAATATACTTTCGAAAATTGAAAGTGAATTAAAACAAAGTTACTTAAGGACTTCAAAGCTGACCTAAAATTATGTACCATTGACCTAGGTTATGTAAATTGAGTTTAATATTTTGAGCCCAATATAATTAGGAGGGTAAGTCCACTTTAGCGTCATCCTGTGATGATTTTCTAAGTCAAATAGAAGAAATGTTTTAGAGTCTACCTTTTCCACTAGCTGGATAATCAGTATATGGAACAGATGCATGTATTCTTAAAACTTCCTGTAAAACAAATTTCTAAATATTTAATCTTATTTTCCTACTGATTTCTACTATAATACTTAATATATATTCTTATGGAAACTATATGTTACAGTATCTGATTATAAGTAAGGTAGCTGAGCCATTTATTCATTCAGGATGACATTTGGCTTCGCAAACTGTGGTCCAATTAGGGTAGACTCTAGAGAGCCTTAAAGGGAGCTAAGGTAGAGAAAAAAGAGGAGACTCACATTGATTAAATGTCTACATGTCAAATTATGTGCTGTTTAAAGTCTCATTTAATCTTGACAACAATTCTGAGGTAACACAAATACAGCAGCTGTGAAGAAAGTATACTAGTATATAACATTTGGAAATGTCAATATACTCAAAGTCAACTTCCAAAATTGCAAGTCACTTCTGTTGATTCCATTTGCAGAATATAACATTGAAAAAATTTTAAATTAAGGTTAAAATGAAAAAGAAAAATCCTGCTGTATGTTCAGGCAGAGGACCGCTGTCCACTGAGTAGTACACCAAATTAATCACCTGGTAATTGATGTTGCTTTCTGTATGGTTGTCATCATCCCAGTTTTTTGGATGAAGAAACTGAAACTTATGAAAGTTAAATAAGTTGTCCCATGTCACACAACTAGTATGTATTGGAGCTGGGGTTCAAAGCCACATTTGCCTTCTATGTGTGGCTTTTGTATTATGTCCTTAACATGCTAGTCTAGCAGGCTGGGATTCTCCTCCCTATTTTCAGATACTGACATGTGACCTCATCAGTCACTTAACTTCCCTAGATTTTATGTTCCTTTACCACAGTATGGGGTAATTCTAGTACAGATCAGATATAGAAGCTTTTTCACTTTTTGAAAAATCATAAAGTATAATACCAGTGTAAAGTAATATTTCCCAAAAAACTCTGAAATGAGATTATACCTTAGATTTCTTGCCTAATTTGGAATGTTTAGAGACCAGCTGGCCCATAGAACCTTCTGTACTAATGGAGGGTCTGTATCTGTGCTGTTCTGTACAATAGCCACTCATGTGTCTATCAAGCAGTTGATATGTAGCTACTGTGACTGAAAAGCAGAATTTTACATTTTATTGACTTTTAACTCATTTAAATTATATTGCTACATATTGTTAGTGGTTGCTGTAATGTACAATGCATAACACACAAATATGGATTATGAACTAGTTTATTCTTTATATATTACTAGAGGTCTGGTGCATGAAAATTCATGCACTCGAGGGGTACGGTCCTTCAGCTCAGCCTGACCCTCTCACAGTCCAGGAGCCCTCAGGGGCAGGAGGTGACCCAGTGATCAGGGGAAGGCGATGCCCCCATCACACTTCTGCTGCTGCCACTGCTGACAGTGCAAACCTCGGCTGGCCCTGGTTACCTGAGCCTTGGGTGGCCCTGGGTGGCTGGGCAGCCAACATCCAAGGCTTGCCTGTGCCTTGGACTGGCCCTGAGCGGCTGGGTAGCTGCCGTCTGAGGCTTGCCTGCACCTCAGACCAGCACTGTGGGGCTGGAGGGCTGAGGGGACTGGGGGACTCCAGAGGCAGGAGTGTGGAGCAGCTGGGCCTGCCTGAAGATGGGCCTGGCCTTGCCCCATGCCTCCTGCCCCAGTGAGGCCGAGGAGACTGGGCGCCATCATCTTTGAGGGCGTGAAAGTCGATTAGCATATTCCCTCTTTATTAGATAGGATATGCATGATGAATAACCCTTGATGTTGTAGCTGACCCACTGAAATGGGTGTTCTATGCTACTTCAGTCCTCATATCATTGTCATGTGTATTAGACTTGTCATTTTAGTTTCAAGCAAACTCTGAATATTCTTAATTCTCCTGACTTCATACGGGCTTAATAAATCAATCAATTAATATTTATTGAATGAATGTACTTGATATAGTTAGTATGCAATCCCCTTTCCCTGTGTGGGCCTTCTGTGGAGAGAATCATACATCAGAGGCATACATTGAGGTTTAAAGACATCCTGTATGTGAATGCTTCTGGCACAGCTCATAGTGAGGCCTAAAGAAATGTTCCTTTCCCTTGAGAAAAATTGCTCCTTATAAAGGAAAGAACACAGTATTCATGTAACTAGCCCTCCTGTCTAAGTGTTCATCACAGCTGTGTCTCCTTGCCAGGCCAATTCATTTCTTTGGTTCACAGTTTGTGAATTTAGCCCATCCTTTGGGATAATCTTTAAATCTTTAATTGTGCAATTTAGCTTGCATTTGTTTTGTGACTAACCCCCCCCCCCCACCAAAACAGAACAAACAAAACAAAATACCAAAAAAACAGAGGGAGCATTCTCTTCTTTCCACAGTGCTATCTTCCCCTACCTAAAACTGACTCATTGTAAAATATGTTTAAGTGGGAGAATCTTAATTTCTGTAAATATGAAGAAACCAACTGCTCTGAAGTGACTGTATATTTTTTGTTTTTTTGGTTTTGTGCTACAGTTAACTGAAGGAGGACACTCCTTTTCTCCTCAGCCTCTCTTTCTGTGTGGGAAGCTATGAATCAGCACATTAAAATCTCCAGAAAAAACTGATATTAGGACAGTGACTACAAATGTTCTTAGCTTTGTGACTCAGTAGGACATTTTTTTCTGTATTACTTAATCATTATTTCTGGAAATTAAAAAAAAGAGAGAAAGAACACTATTAACAGAAGTTCTAAGAAACTTAAAAAGGACTTCTTTGACCTTCTATTCAAACAGGCTGTCCTCATAAATTTGTGGAAATTCCTGTTGCCGTGATATATAGAATGTAATGTTTTGATTGTATCTGGCTGTATTTTGACTGATGAGATTTTGGAGAAGGGAACAATTTCCTCAAAGGTCCTGAATCCCTTATGGGTGATTTCACATTTGATCTTATCTTTTTTATTTTCCTTTTTAACTCAAAGTTAATCTTCAATTCAGGTCCTTTGTTTTCCTTAGAAAGACTCCATAATCTTTTTCAAAGGGCATAAGAAATATTTTAAAAAGTAATCATTAAGTGATCAACTTTAAAACATTATAAAAAAAGTAATAATATTTTCCATATATTTTTCTTCTACCTAGACAAAACAACTTTTATTTTAGTTCAGACATTATTGACACAGTTGGGCACAGTAATAAATTTGTCACTTTAGTTTTTCAGTGAAGGAAGAAGAAAAGTTATAGCAATGAGCCACAATAGTGCTTTTCAAATAGAAGAGAATTGTCAGAAATGAATAGATTAGATAAGAAGACAATTAAAGATCTAAATTTTGCCATTATATAAGTTCATTTCAACATACAAACCTGTTAGAAGTTGTCAGAAGAATGGGTTTTCTCTGAGTTCTGCTAGTATCTAGTTGTGAGATCTTGAGTAAATATTTTAGTCTTCCTGGATCTCTTTCCTCCCCTGTGAAATAATGAATTAGAGCTCCAATATCTTATGAGTTGAAGGATTTTATTTTGTGTAATTCTGTGTACACACACACACACACACACACACACACAGGCTTTTGTATATAGAAATAAAAGTATGTGTATGTGGGGTGGGGAGCTTGTCGTGCTCTTGGGTTGTGTTGTAATATCAGTATTGGGCTTGTTCCCATCCATCTGCATGTCATCCTTGGTGGTTCTCCTTGGAACCAAGGGCAGATATTTCTTTTTCCTGCTTGTGATGAGGCATCCTGTCAGTGAGCATGTTACCTTTGGTCTCCCTGGCCTTAGACTTGAACCAATTGAATGAATGATGTAGCAAGTGCAGTTGCCACAGAGTTCATGTCCCACAATGGCCCAAAGGCTTACACATGCCTACTCTTGACCCAGTAATAGGCAGTTATAAAAATCCACCCAGCAATTAAAATCTGTCAAAAGTCATTTCTCAATGAGTCATTTGTCACTGTCACCAAGAATGAGTTAGGGACAAGTGGAAAATGTTTGTTGTTTTTAAGGCAACTAAATTTCAACGGATGAGCGAAAGTTGTCATTCAGTATTTGTGAGTAGTAGTTGGGTTATTTTTAAGCCAGCAATCCTTGCTTCCTTTAGGAGTGCTTATGAATGCCTATCATTCAAACATTTTCCTAGTTGTCAGTTTCTCAAAGGATGAGTGGAAAAATACCCTCTCTGCAGCTAGGAACTGGGGGATATAGGGATAGAACCAGATAGAATCAAGCTGGAGAAGTCTGACCTGGATTTTGTTCTTTTCACAAGTCCTTTTCTTCATCTGTAAAGTAAAGCTGTTTTTAGATAATCCCTCAAGATCATGTCTGCTCTAAATATCTGTGATTTATGAACTTACAGCCTTAAGTAAGTAGTAAAATCGCAGAATCCTCCTGTTGATCTTGAAGTCAGGAGAAAGGGCATTTGTTTATAATACACCTTAAATCAACAAGTTATATCTCTAAATTGTATAATTATGAAATACCTATTCTAGGCTTTGTGATATGTGAATGATAAACTCCTGATTGCAGCATATTAAATCATTCTTAATTAGCAATTTAATTTAAACACTTATTAGATAATTATTCACAGTTTCATAGCCTTATCTATGCAAGGATTATTGACCTGCTTCCTCTTGGAAATAAGCCTTGTATGTAAGTTTCCCATAATTATGAGATGCGGGGTCTGTAAGCATATAAATATTCTAAAGGAGCTGCAACACACACACACACACACACATACACAAAAGCAACCCAACAGACTTCACTTTTCCCGTATGAAAAAAGATTGTTCTCAGCTTAATGTTCTAGAAATCTTGTGTTATTTTCTTTAAAAGATGCTGGATTAAAGATTCTGAGGGAGACACTGGCTTTAAGCCATGGTGCTATAACAGTTATTTGGAACATAGAGTTTCCTGCTGAATGGATCAGAGATAACTCCATTATATTTAAGAAAGCAGCTTATTTTCCAGGTTTTTGTGTGTGTGTTTGTACAATTGTGGAGGAGTTTTCAGCACTGAGATAATGAGTCCAACAGTTGACATGATTATAGATAGCCTTATCATATCTATAGTTGTATATAAGTCAAGATCCCCGGGGGAGGGTGAAACAGCCACGCACTGCCACGTTGCTGAGCAAATGCTTTGTGCTTTTCCCAAGGTAACTGGTTATTCAGAAAGAATGCAAGTGCTGTATCAACTGAAAGATAAGCTGTGGAAAGGGAATTGTCAGGTCAATAAACAAGGGATTCAGGTGCAGGCCGGGAGATTTAAGGTTAAGAGGTAGGACTTACACAGCAACTTTATTTAGTGATTACGCACGGGTCTGTTACAGAAAACCATTCTGAGCAATACCTAAGATCACGGTTTATACTGAGCAAGGGCTATGCACAGAAGGACAATAACTTTTATGGATTAGCATTTCTTTTTACTTGAATAAGCAGATTGTGTGTGTGAACGATCATAAACCAGAAGTTATCACTGACAAATGAAATTGTGATTTTTATGAATATTTCATTAGTTGTTCCTCCTAGAATCCTAAACCTTCCTCAGTCAACAGTTCACTTTCTATGTGGGGAAGGCCACAAGCCTTCCTGAATATTTAGGGACTTCCTCAAACATCTAGCTGAAATCTGTATTACTTTAGTAGTAATCCCTGTTTTCTTTCTTCAAAGCTTAAAGATCTATACCATTATCTTTTCTTTTTGGTGGGGGAGACCTTTTTTTTTTTTTTTTTTTTTTTAAGGAGTGCGTGTCGTTTTAAAGATCAAGGACATCTTAAATTATTTTTATTGATTTCAGAGAGGAAGGGAGAGGGAGAGAGAGATAGAAACATCAATGATGAGAGAGAATCATTGATTGGCTGCCTCCTGCACGCCCCCTACTGGGGAGTGAACCTGCAACCCAGGCATGTGCCCTGACCGAGAATCAAACCGTGACCTCCTTCCTGGTTCATAGGTTGATGCTCAACCACTGAGCCACTGCAGCCAGATACCTGTTTTTTTTCTTTTAATAAAAGGGCTATAACTTTTGAAATAATATTTTTGTCCCTAAATATTCCAGCAGACATTTCTCATTTAGGTCTTTTTTTTCTAAATGAAAACTGGAAATCAGTTGTTCTGGCTATTGACTTGGAGTTGGCTATCTCTACATCTCTTATTAATCTTCATGGATATACACAGTATTACTTAAGCAAACCAGCAGCTAATCTTTGTCACTGCAAACATGAGCACAATTCATGAATCTGCTAATTGCTCTTTTTTTTTTTTTTTTTTGCCATGACTCCTATCTGTGTGTATCCAATTTAGAGGCCACAGATCACAACAATCTAGTTTCAAACTTCTAGCTAATAAAAACAAAACAAACCCAAACCTAAATTGTTGTATAAAAACCACCTATACTCCAGCATTTCAACAACCTAACTTGTGCAAAAAGCTGGGTGTAATTGTTTATGGTTAATCTGTCTATTCCAGAATTGTTCAGAGTTTCATTGATGGCCATGTGCTTTAAGAGCATCTGTTCTCTCTGTGTGGTCTGGAGGAGGCAGGTGGTACCCCAGAAGTAAATATGATGAGTCAGATAGAAATATGGATGCTAAAACTAACCAAATATGAATGCACTTCTTTCCTTCTCTCAGTCTCCCTGGTAGTGAGGTTGGAGCCATGTGAATAGTTTTGACCAATGGAACATGAGCAGAAGAGCCATGCATGTCATGTTTGTGCTAAGACGCCTAAAGGCTTGTTTGCTTCCTCCATCTATCCCTCCCTCCCACCCCCCCACCCAAGAGTTCCAGATGGCATAGCTATAAAGCAGAGAAGAATGCTGTAAGACAGAAATAACCTTTACTGGGGAAAGCCACTGAGATTTGGGGTTTGCTACCATTACTTACCCTGCCTAATATAGTAGGTGTTACTACTAATGTTAGAAAATTATTGGAGAAGCTGGGACAATTATTATAGAGTATAGACCAAGAAATCACAAATATAACTTTGAATCAGAATAAACTGAGGGAGCAAAAAAAAATTAAAAAAATTCCTGGGACACATAGTAGATTTACCAAATAATAATTTAGGGAAGGGCATGTGAATCAATATTTTTATCAGACTCCCCAAATGATTCTAGATTATTCCCTTCAATTTCAACTCTTGCTCCTCAATGTCAAAGTCTCTTTGATTGTTTCGGGGGTAATGAGATGGAAGATTAAAAATGATTGGAAAGAATCAGCTTTTCAGGGCTGAGACAGAAATCAGCTAACTATTGCCCGAAGGCCAATTCGGCCTGCCATGTTTTTGTAAGTAAATTTTATTGGATAGTTTACGTATTGAATGTGGCTGCTTTTACTAAGAAGGAAGAGCTGAGTAGTTCCAACACTGACCTTATGGTCTCCAAACCTTCTATATGTACTCTCTGGGCCTCACATAAAAAGGTGGTGGATTGCTGATCTACATGATTGTCTCTGTGCTTGAAAAAGGCAGGAAGTCTTGATTTGGCCCTGCCTGTCATTGGAAGAGGCAAATGCTCTGCGCTCTTGGTAAGTATAAGAAGGGCCAGTCATGGAAAGTTACTCAGCTGCACATTATGTATTTTCATGCCCCGTGGAAGTTCAAAGTCATACAATTCCTGTAGTGTCTTGTAATGTGTCTAACCACCAGCAACACAGCCGTAGGAAGACAAGTGTCTCAATGCATTCTGTAAAGATTTGCATATTTTTAAGGTAAAAATGAGAATTTCCAAATGCACTGTACTTCTTGTAGTTCTTTTTTTTTTTTAATACTACAAATAAAAATGTGAAACAGGGTTAATATTTAACAAAAATCGAGTCACACTTCAGTGCACATTTTCTTTAAAGTCCATCTTTCATTCATGTGCAATTTACATCAAGTGCTTGGTATAATCCCAAAATTTAAAAATAATTTATATTGAGCTGAATATTTTTTTTAGAATCATCATTGTGGCTTCCCTTTCTTTCTATTTCCATCTTCCCAATAAAATACCACTAATCAGGAACCTAGTGAATCACAACGGAGAAACTGAGTTTTGCTTTTTAGCGAACAAGAGGGAAAATTTTGTCTCTTGGCTAAATGATCTCTGTTATTGGTCAGGGTAAAGAAAAGAGGAATTAGCCTTATGTTTGAATCGCAAAGAGCATCCCCTGGTTATTTTTGCGGACCTCAGAAGAAATTCGGATCAGCTCCGCTACAGAGCAAATTCTGAGGTCAGACCGAACATAGCTGAAGAACTACACAGGAGCTTTGATGCACATGGTTCTGTCACACTTAGACGGAAAAAAGTTAGGTTTAAGCTCTGTTCTCTCACTACTTTAACTTACGCAACTTGGAGCTAGAGAAGAAAGAAAAATCAAAGCAAAACAATTTCATTACAACCCTTAATGGAAATAATTGGTAACACGTGTACTCAATTCACTCTTTATTCACTCTTCTATTCACTTGTCTCTGGTTAATTGAGAGCGACAGTCCCAATTAAACAACTCCTAGTAGCTTGTAATGACTAATTGTGAGCAGGTTAGAATCCTTCTTTGTCTTTAGAAAGGTCTCTTAACTCTCCAGGGCATGTCTGTTTTGGATTGAAGTCATAACTTGGCATCAAATGATTTAAATTCAAGAAAGTCCTTTAATATTCAGGTTCAAATAAATGAATTTACACCCCATGTCATATGTTTAGCAGGTGACTGAGACCATGTGCTCTTTACCCCATGTAGCAGAGAATTAGCATGAATACTGGATTTAAATTAGGCTTGGTAGGGGCAAAAAAATAATGTGGTTCATGTAACAGGCTAGAATAAGAAGTCATTGCAATGCCTTCTGATTGAATTTAGATAATTTCTTCTAAAAAGAGCTCATGTTTCTCTTCCCTTTACCTATAACTCCTTACCTATAACTCCAAAACTTTATACCAAACACTCACTGATTTATGTGGTTACCATTATCAAATTGCTGGGCTTAAACAGTACGTCTCCCAAAACGCTTTGGCAAATCATTAATGGGTCTATGTAATGATTATGAAAGTCTATTATGGATGATGAGGGCACATGTTATTCCCTGTAACTATCGTTGTTGAGTCCCCTGGACGGTTTCTAAGCCTTGTGCAGGCTAGTGGGATCACTAAGAGATGGAATATGATGGCTGGAGCTTTAGCAACACAATTCTCATTAATAGAAATGGTATTTGTGTGGGCAAGAACCATGTCCCCCTTGGGTGAGCGTGTGTACACCAAGGAGCACTTTTCAAACAAGATGCCATTTCCCTTTCCTTTACCTCAGAACCAAATTAAAATTTATGAAAGTCATCATTTCACTTGAAAAGCATTTATGGACAAAGATGGACCTTGGTAATTGGGAAAATTAGCATAACCTATTTTAGGATGCATATGTGAATTTTTTTCCCATCTTTTACAGGCTCTTTCCTTTTGACTCATGATGAAGACAGCATTCAGAGAGGTGAGTCACACCGGTCTGCTTCTGAACCATTCACCAGCCTCTGTACAATTCTTCCATTTTTGATTCAACTTCCTATTCTGTCTCTTTTGCTTTTCTCACACTCATTTGCTGTACACATAGGCAGAATATGAGTGACACATTTCCTCAAGGGATCAGGAGAATTGGAAATGAGAATCATATGATAGTGATCTGCCTTTATTCTTACTCATTTTTTTTTCAGGTCTACAGTTAAAAGGAAACACATAAAGTCAGTCCATCAGTTGGGCTTTAGGTTCTGTTGTGAATAATAGGGACCCAAAAATATCACTGACAAATAAGATAAATATTTGTTCTTTTCTGATATAAAAGTGCAGAGGCTGAAATGATGACTTCTCAGTCCTCTGGGACACAGGTTGCTTCTAACTGTCCATCTCACCAAGGCTGGTGACTCTCATTCGCATGGATGAGCACTAGCCCTTACATTCGAGTTCCATGTAACAAGGCAGAGAATTAGGGAAGGGTATGTTCCCTACCTTTAAGGACATATCTCAGATGTTGCACACATCATGCCTACCTATGTCTCATGGATCAGAACTTAATCATAGCCATACCTCATTGCAACAGATGTTGAGAAATATCTTTAATTTGGGCAGCCATGGACCCAGCTAAAATTTTGGCCTTCTAACAATAAAGCAGAAGTGGGAACACATTTGGAGACATCCAACAATCTCTAACATGGCCTGTCCAGGTAAAAACCAAAATAGATATATGTATCTCCTTTTCACACTTAGAACACACTTACCTCCTCTCCTGAAGGATTCAAGTCAAAATCCTATCCTGTTATTGTGATAAGCTCAAGTTTCAGGATCGTTGGGTGATAATGGGTCTATCTCATTTATGAGGTCAGAATGGAGTTCCTTTTAGATCCATAATTTTCTAATCCCATTTCACCTCTGCCTCAATGGAGTAGTAATATAATAATGGTTGTGAAAACTGCTGTTGGGGAAAGGAGAGAATGATAATACTCTCAGCCATTAGACTGTAGCACAACATTAAACCCTGTTGGTCCAGAACGGGGACGGAGAATGGAGGAAGTCTCGTGCTCTGTGCATCTGGCAGTTCCTAGTTCTGACACTCTGGGAGGAGCTCTCTTCTGCATTATCCTCCGTAACCACATCTGAAGCAGACCTTGGGCAGTAGCCTCCTTCTCAGCCTCCTTCCTGCTGGTTTCAGGGGGTTGCTTTGTCAGGCCAGGCTTGTGGTTTCTTTGGCAATATAATTTCCTCGCAAGATTAGTAAGAGTCTGCTCTATTTGTTTCTGGTTAGTACCCCTTTGAGTAAGCAGAGCCAAAGGACTCATTGATATATGGTTTTTAAAACGATTGACCCCTGTGTTCTGCTTACCCCTCTATCCGCCTGTATCAGTTGGCCAGCAATGCCCTAACACTACCACATATGGGGTGGCTTGAACAACAGAAACATATTTCCTCACAATTCTGAAGGCTAGAAGTCCAAGACCAAGGTGTCAGCCCGGTTAATTTCTTCTGAGGCCTGTCCTTTTGGCTCGCAGATGGCCCTCTTCTCCCTGTGCCTTCCCTGTGTGTTGTTGTCTGCACCCTAATCTCCTCTTAAAGACATGCCTGTCACATTGGATTAAGGTCTAATGCTGCTAGGCAGGTTCTCATTGTCTGGCAGATGACTCTCATACGATGGAAGCTAAAAAAAAGGATTTAGCTCCTGCTAAGTCTACAATTTCCTTTAAATGGGTTCCATTTGGGCATAGAAGCAGTTAGCTTTTTCATTGTTAAAACCCTCCAAATGTAACAGGCTTTTCCAATTACTTCATTTGCAAACCATAGGCACAACTATATCCACTCCCATTTCTACAACTGGTTAGTTCTAGCTAGAGCTAATCTCTTTCATAGTTTTTTCTTTTAAATTTTGTTTTATTGCTTAAAGTATTACTAAGAGTATTACATAAGTCTCCATTTTCCCCCCCTTGATCTTCCCCCAGCCTCCCCTAACCCCCAGTGTCTTGTGTCCATTGATTATGCTTATATGCATGCATACAAGTCCTTCAGTTGATCTCTTACCCCCTCCAATCCTCCCCAGCCTTCCCACTGTAGTTTGACAGTCTGTTCGATGCTGCTGTGCCTCTGTATGTACTTTTGTTCATCAGTTTATAATGGTTATTATTATCCATAAGTGAGTGAGATCATGTGGTATTTTTCTTTCATAGACTGGCTTATTTCACTTAACATAATGCTCTCCAGTTCCATCCATGCTGTTGCAAATGGTAAGAATTCCTTCTTTTTCATAGCAGCATAGTATTCCATTGTGTAGATGTACCACAGTTTTCTAATCCAGTCATCTGCTGATGGGCACTTAGGCTGTTTCCAAATCTTAGCTATGGTGAATTGTACTACTATGAACATAGGGATACACATATCCTTTCTGGTCGGTGTTTCTGGTTTCTTGGGATATATTTCTAGAAGTGGGATCACAGGGTCAAATGAAAGTTCCATTTTTAACTTTTTGAGGCAACTCCATACTGTCTTCCACAGTGGCTGCACCAGTCTGCATTCCCACCAGCAGTGCAGGAGGGTTCCTTTTTCTCTGCATCCCCTTCAGCACTTGTGTTTGTTAATTTGTTGATGATAGCCCTTCTTACAGGTGTGAGATGATACCTCATTGTTGTTTTGATTTGCATCTCTCAGATGATTAGTGACTTTGAGAATGTCTTCACATATGTCTCTTGGCTTTCTGAATGTCCTCTTTTGAAAGGTCTATTTAGGTCCTTTGCCCATTTTTTGATTGGATTGTTCATTTTCCTTTTGTTAAGTTGTATGAGTTGCCTATAAATGTTGGAGATTAAAGCCTTATCGGTGATAACATTGGCAAATATGTTCTCCCATACAGTGGGCTTTCTTGTTTTGTTGATGGTTTCTTTTGCTGTGAAGAAGCTTTTTATTTTGATGTAGTCCCATTTGTTTATTTTCTGTTTAGTTTCTAATGCCCTAGGAGCTGTATTGGTGAAGAAATTGCTTCCGCATATGTCTGAGATTTTGTTGCCTTTAAATTCTCCTAGTATTTTTATGGTTTCCCATCTTACATTTGAGTCCTTTATCCATTTTGAGTTTATTTTTTGTGTATGGTGTCAGTTGGTAGTCTAGTTTCATTTTTTTTTGCATGTATCTGTCCAATTTTCCCAACACCATTTATTGAAGAGACAGTCTTGACTCCATTGTATATTCTTGCCTCCTTTGTCAAATATTATTGAGCATATTGGCTCAGGTCAATTTCTGGGTTCTCTATTCTATTTCATTGATCTATATGTTTGTTCTTGTGCCAGCAGGCAGTTTTGAGCACTGTGGCTTTATAATAGAGCTTGATATTTGGTATTGAGATCCCTCCTACTTTGTTCTTCTATCTCAGGATTGCTGCAGCAATTCGGGGTCTTTTCTTATTCGAGATGAATTTTTGGAGAGTTCATTCTAGGTCTATGAAATATGCCGTTGATATTTTAATGGGAAGTACATTGAATTTATAGATTGCTTTGAGTAGTATGGACATTTTAATGATGTTGATTCTACCAATCCATGAACATGGTATGTTCTTCCATCTGTTTATGTCTTCCTCTATCTCTTTTTTCAACATCCTGTAGTTTTCTGAGTAGAGGTCTTTTACCTCTTTAGTTAAGTTTATTTCTAGGTATCTTAAATTTTTTTTGTGGTGTGATGGTAAGTGGGATTGCTTTTTTAGTTTCTCTTCTGTAAGTTTACTATTGGTGTATAGAAATGCCATAGATTTCTTGGCATTAATTTTGTATCCTGCTACATTGCTGAATTCATTTATTAAGTCTAATAGTTTTTTGATGGAGTCTTTAGGGTTTTTTATGTACAATATCATGTCATCTGCAAATAAGGACAGTTTTACTTTTTCTTTTCCAATTTGGATGTCTTTTATTTCTTTTTTCTTATCTAATTGTAATGGATAATACTTCCAGTACTATGTCGAACAGGAATGGTGAGAGTGGGCATCCCTGTCATGTTCCTGTTCTTAAGGGAAATGATTTTAGAATTTGCCCATTGAGTATGATGTTAGCTGTGGGTTTGTCATATATGGCTTTTATTATGTTGAGATATGATCCTTCTCTTTCATAGTTCTTGACTAAAAGGCACAGCACTTTGAATTTTTCAGCCATGTAGCCCAGGGCTGGGTATTATAAGAGACAGTTTTATCAAATATTGAACCATATTATAATGTGGGGCGCTTGCTCCTTGGTATCATATTTTTTAAGCCAGTCCTAAACATAAAACAATTTGGCTATGACTAACAGAGAGTCAAAATATCAGGGGCTTAACTGACATTTTGTAAAAGCTTTTCATCTCTCTTTAAAATCAAGGGCCCAAGTTGCTTCCCACTTTCCACTTCACCATCTCTGGGGTGTCATCTTTACTGATATGGTCTTAACATCCATATTCCAAGCAGCTGAATGAATAAAAAGGAAGAAGGAGCAGAATCTCTTCCTCTAAAGACACATCTCAGAAGTTGTATCTACTTTTATATTCTTTTGACCAGAACTTTGTCACATGGCTCCTGCTACCTGGGTTGAAGCCTGGGAACTATGACTATGTTGGGGGTTGCTAAATTTTGGAAATTCTTATTTTTGGAGAAGAAGAGAAAGTAGATATAGGAAGACAACCAGAGCCTCTCCTATAGCCAGAAAAATTTGCTTCCTCTTAATTCTGCTGCCCGAAATTTTTGCGTGTTTTTCTCAACTATGTACTTTTCACCATTTAGTCTTCACAAGGACTGTGAAAATGGGTCTCACTGGCACTATTTTACACATGAAGAAACTAAATCTTCGAGGGATTAAGCAACATGCTCAAAGTCACGTGGCTCTTAAATGTTGGAGCTGGTGTTTGCTACTTGTGTGAATAGCTCTAAAGCCTGATATGTCTACTAACTGAGTGTATTAGGGGCAGTGTGTCTCAACTTGAGGCAGTTTTGCTCCCCTGGAGCATTTGACCATGTCTAGGGACATTTTGGTTACTACAACTGAGAGATTGTCACTCAGATATAGTGGGTAGAGGTCAGGGGTACTGCTAAACAGCTCACAGTGCACAGAATGAACCCCCCCAAAATTTGTCTGACCCAAAGTGTCATTGGTGTCAAGTTTGAGAAACCCTGAATTAAGACTCACTATCTAACATACTTGGTGTATGCTTTGGTTCTTACTAAATGAAAGCAGGTGAACTACTAATCTCTGGAAATAGGGAACTTCCATTCCTGTGTAAAGGACTAAATTTTTTTTTAGTCAATTGGGATCAATTTTTCACTTAAAAAACTGTGTCTGATTAACATTTTTGGGGGGGGTAGGGTTAGGGAGGAAATTGAATTTTTGAAGGTGTGGGAGCAGGAAAATTTACAGAGAGAATATAAAACAATTGAAAATTATTTTATACATTGTACCTCTGAAATTTTTAATAGAAAATAAAACTTTCATCCTAATTCAGAAAGCAATGATGTAAATTACTAATCCATTTTCTTTCTTTGAGAAGGAAAATGGCTGTGTATGATAGATATATTTGGGACATGAGCCAACATTAGATGCTACTCTGAGATTGGCTGTATGAATTTTAAATGCCATAATTGCTCTAACACCAACAAGGCAAACTTTCCTTTAAACAAGCATTTACTTAGTATTTTGAGTGAACAGGTAATCCAGGTAGAGAGGACTATGACATTTTTACCCATAAAGAGATTATGGTTTATTGGGGAGAAATAACAAGCATACCAATATTCCTAATAGGATGAGATTACAGGATACAGTGGGAACTCAATGACAACAGATGGGATACAGTAAAGGTAGGCATAGGGTGCTATGGGCTCACAAAGAAGACAACTTCCATCACTGCGAAGGAGGTGAAAACAGTGAAGGCTTCCCCGAGAAGGTGAGATTTTAATCAGTTCTTAAAGATGATCAAGATTTGTAAGGTAGGCAATAGGAGAACAGGGAGGGAGAAGTCCTGGCTACCTGGTACAACTGTGTAGGTTTGAAATCTAGCGTATATTCTGAGGCAGGTCTGCCTCCCTCCCGAATAGGTGACACCTATTTCTTTGCACAGAATTCCTGGGATCTGGCTTCTGGCACTGCATCTGGCTAGAGGGGAGGTTTTTTTTTTTTTTTGTTTTGTTTTTTAGAACTTGCACTTATGTTTCCTTATAGCCATGAAGACACCCTGAGATTGACACTGTAGGTATCAGATGCAGTATTTATTTATTTATTAAAATATATTTTATTGATTTTTTACAGAGAGGAATAGAGAGTTAGAAACATCGATAAGAGAGGAACATTGATCAGCTGCCTCCTGAACACTCCCTACTGAGCATGTACCCGCAACCAAGGTACATGCCCTTGACTGGAATTGAACTTGGACCCTTCAGTCCGCAGGCCGACGCTCTATCCAGTGAGCCAAACCGGTTAGGGTTGGATGCAGTATTTACAAAGCCACGGAGGAGTGAAAGATCATGGCAAAACTTGGATAGCTGACAATGGAACTTGTGGAGTTGCCTAAACGCTATCGCTATCACCTGTGCTTCAGGTGACGCTGTGTAAGTTGATGGACTGATGCTGGAGGAGGCGAGGCTGGAGTCAGGGTTTCACTCTGATGGTATTCTGGGCAACTTAAGTTAGCATAAGTGCAATCAAGTCCAATGTCATGATTAGCTTTCATTCTTTGAAACTAACGTTAATGGGGGAGATCATCTGCTATAAACATTGTACTGGCAGCACGATATGAATGATAAGTAATCCAAGTTTGGAAGAAATAGACCTTATCCAAATTCCCTTTGGCACAAAGAATCAATGAAGTGACACATACTTCTCTGAAGGTTGGGCGAGCTCTTTAGAATAAAGTGTAGGTCTTCCTTTCCAGATTTCAGCTAAACAGTGTCTTCTTAATATGGGTTCCCCCTAATTGTTGGGGAGAATTTATCATCCACTGCATTTGTGTGTGAAGTAGAAAAAAATTAGTATGATTCTGTGACATTTGTGATGTTGGAATTTTTTTAAAAATTCACTAACTAGCACTTTCATTAACTTGTGAACTCTGAAAGTTAAAAAGGATCTTAGAAAATATCTTTTGACTTCCTGATTTTACAAATGAGAAATTTGAAGTTCAAAGACATATGGAATTTGCCTGAGTCCACAGTTAGCTACTGGCTGATCTGGGACCCAAATTGAATCTTCTGACTTCCTAGTCCAGAATTTTCTCCACCAGAAAATAATTTTTTAAAAAAATCTAAGAATGTTCAAAACTGGTAGTGATTGTTTAATTTCATAGCAGATTTTTCTCAATTTCTCTGCAAAGCAGCTTGAGGGGTATACTTCCTCTTAGTTATATCGCTTTCAAACAAATGATTGGGACTGATCTCTGGTTTGCTTGTGCTTTGGTGTTTTTCTCTTAATTCTTGAAAGATCTAAAAATTCCCCTGTATTCTATTGTTCTTATTAGAAAAAAAATGGGAGAAAAGTCTCTGCTTTGCAAAGTGTAAAGGTTCTTCCCAGATGAATAGTCAGAGAAAAGAGCCAATGTTAATAAGAACACTTATGAGATTAGGACAAGCTCTTTAAGTTAATGTATGAGCACTTAATAATAAATCATTCTGGATTTCCTGCCAAAGTAAAATAAATGTGAAGCTCAGACAATGAAATAAAGTAGCATTTTATAGTTTCTCAAGTAGGTTGGAAAAGAATCCCATCAGACTTTGAAAATGGCATCTGGTAAACCCATTTGACTACAATTAGGAATTACTGTTCTCTGGCTGAAGAGAGAGTTTTCCAGCGTCAAATGGGGGCATTGTCACTTCATCTGACCTGGTGTTTCATAAACCACAAAGTCTGCGTCAGAGTGGGGCTCTTTCTTTTTTTGGAGTTCTCTAGGCTAGCCCAGGCTTGTTCAGGGGGCCCTCCCCATAACTTCTGAATTTTTAGAAGATTGAGGCTAAGTGTTGTCATTGTTCCAATGCAGCTCTACTCCAGCTCTTTTTTGGGTCAGCATATTCAGATTTTCCCAGATGTAGTTTGGCCTCAGTAAGACTGGATGACTCAAGTTTCTGTTATATAAACAGGAAGGTTTGTACTTATTGCCTCAGTTTATGTTGCTAGGGTCTTTATTTATTGCATTTTATCCATAATTACCACATCAACTTTCAGGTTAAAAGGTACATTGTTTGTTCTTTCCAAAATCTAGATGGTCTTCGGATAAAGAGTTAAACCATGCAGACAACTTTCCTTCCTTAATTTTCCCAAGTACACATGACTAGTGATTCTGTCCTCACACTCAGGACCTCTCTCTTCATGAGCTTGTACTGGGCACATGGCTTCCTAATATGAGGCTCCCACTCTTGTAGCTGGTATGACCATGTGAGGAAATTTTGGACAATGAGCTGTGACCTGAAGTATGTGTGGCTTCTAGGTTGCACACCTACAAAGGTACGTGGTGTGCTCCCTACCTGCCCTTCTCACTGCATGGAGCTGCCTAGAACCTAGGGGTGGAAGCCATGTGTGCAGGATGGCCAAGATGTCCTACCAGCCCTGTACCACTTCCCACTGAATTGTTACAAGCAAAAGAAGTAACTTCTGACTTAAGTTACTGTGTTTTGGGTACTTTTGTTGTCAGCTAAGCCTTGTCCCAGTTCATGTGCCTTGCTAGAGTGTTTAACACCATTCCAAATCCTTCATATCCAGATAAAAAAGGACTGTGAAGACATTAGTTGCAACTATAAGAAGTCCAGTGACCAAGAATGAGGTGCCCTTCAAGAATAGATCTAAATAGCAGAACCATTCTTAGCACAACTACTGAGCGAGAAACTTCCTAACAGCTCCACACACTCAAGCACTGGAAAAAAGTCATGTGGTCCAATGAATCATGTTTCCAGTTGCATCATGCAGATGGCAGAGTGAGAATTTGGTGGTAACAGCATGAAAGCATGCACCTCACATGCATGAGTACAACCCTTCAAGCTGGTGGGGGCAGTGTTATGGTTTGGGGCATGTTTTCCTGGCATGATTTGGGCCCTTTAATTCCTGTGGAACAATGTCTGAATAGCACAACATACCTGAGTATGGTTGCTGACCAGATTCATCCTATCATGTTGATGGTGTATCCCAATGGAAATGGCTTCTCCCAACAAGACAATGCTATTGTGCAGGAGTGGTTTCAAGAACATGAGGAAGACTTTACCTTGCTTAGGTGGACTCCACAATCACCAGATCTTCATCCAATTGAGCATTTGTGGGACGAAGTTAAAAGAGCCATCATGCAGCTGGTTCCACAACCATCAAATCTCACAGAACTGGGCAGTGCTATTCATCAGGCTTGGTGTCAGATTCCGCGCATCACCTTTCAACATCTCGTGGAGTCAATGCCAAGAAGAATAGCCACAGTATTGAAGGCAAAAGGTGGCCCAATGAAGTACTGATGGGATGGTCATAATAATCTGGCCACTCAGTGTATATTTAAAGCAGAATATATAATGCTTATATATTTAATGATTTTATATTTATAGGGGGAAATGGTTTATTTTCTATAATTTTTTTTTATCATTTTATTTAATCCTCACCATGATTTTATGAGCAAAGTACTATTCTTAGCTTTGTTCTATAACAGAGAAAACACTTAGAGAGATTAGAGAGGTTAAGTACAATACATGCTAGAATATAAGATGAGATAGTTTCCAAACTTAGCCCTCAGAAAGGAGGGGATTGCTTTTAGTTCAATCTTTATGAAGTCTCTCAAATTATGTGGTACTTCTCTAACTTCTAAAACCACATAAGCCTGAAGTATCCTCAGAAATTCTGATCTCCAAAGCCTAGAAGAAGAATCCCCAAAAAGGGGGGGCAAGAAATTCAACAGAGATTTATTTATTACTCTTGTGATAGGAGTGGAGTGGTAACTTCATTGCAAGGGTTGGATGTCATCATAAACAGCTTTTAAAAAGAGGCCTTTCAAAAGCAAGATTGCAGTTATTATATTAAATGAACACAATGGAACAAATATCCACCTACAGGGTGAATGAACAAAGCAATTGTTTTACTGTTATGTGAATGGGTGACTGTGGTTTGGGATAAAATGACAGCATCAAAGAACCCATGTGGAAATGAAGATGATGTCAGGTGACACCGATACCAATGCTGCATGTGGAGAAAAGGGAACACCAGTGCACTACTGGTGGGGATGCAGCCTGGTGCAGCCACTAGGAAAATAGTATAGAGTTTCCTCAAAAAATTAAGTATGGAACTGCCATTTGACCCAGTGACCCCCACTTTGGGAGTATATCCTAAGAATCCTGAAACACCAATCAGAAAGAATGTATGCACCCTATGTTCATAGCAGCACAATTTACAATAGCTAAGATTTGGAAACAGCCCAAGTGCTCATCAACAGATGAGTGGATAAAAAAGCTGTAGTACATTTACACCATGGAATATGATGCAGCTGTAAAAAAGAAGGATCTCTTACTCTTTGAAACATCATGGGTGGGATGAACCCAGAGAGTGCTATGCTAAGTGAAATTAGCCAGTTAGAGAAAGACAAATACCATTATCTCAGTTATATGTGGAACGTAATGAACAAAATAAACTGATGAAAAAAATAGATCCAGAGACATGAAACAGACAGACAGATCTTAGAGAGGAGGTGTGGAGGGGATGGAAAGACATTAACCAAAGAACATATATACATACAGAATACAGACAATAGTGTGAGGAAGGCCTGGCAGGGGGAAAGGGGCTGGGTAAAGGGGGGCAAAGAAGGGGCAAATGGGGGACATCTGTAATAGTGTCAACAATAAGTTAAAAAAACAATTTGAGAAAAATTGTTTCATAAAATGTGAGAGTGTAAAAACTATTTTTTGAAATGATGTTCCTATGATTTTAAGTATTTATATGACTAAATTATTAAAATATTATAGAGATTTATTTTATTTATATTCCTGAAAATTTATATAATTTCAGTTGGTAAGAAACGTTTTCAACCTTCTCCTGGGAAAATAGAGCAATTCCTAATATTTAAGAACATAGAGTAACTAGCCCATGTAACTGAAAATGGGGTGCTGGGATTTCTGCCTAGATCTGATGCATGGACTCATAATGATCAAATGATATAATGAATTTCTAGAATCCTGTTTCTAAGAACCATTGTCCATATTTGTGCTGCTTTATTCTCTTTCTTTTTCTTTTCTTTTTTGTTTAATTCTTTCTTGAATGTATTTTAGCAAGGTTAGATTGATTGTATGCAAGGCTCTCAGGAATTCACCACAGGTTATACAAGTATTTACAAGTTACAGTAGAATAAGGGTATTAGTGTGTGCTCAGTAATGAATGTTAAGATTATTATCCTTCCCTTTTTTTGTCCTTCTATTCAGTAGCTCAATTTTATATTTAAAGGGGGAAATGGTTTTCTATAATTTTTTTGGGATCTTCATTCTGCAGAGGGGAAGGTGGGGCTCTGTACCAGGGGATTCCACTTCCAGAAATATTTCTGACTTCTTATGATGTAAACTTTACACAAAGTGTCTTAGATCATATAATCTCTCTAATCTGTTCATTTGGAGAACAGGGACACATGTTTTATACTAATTTCTTTTCCTCTCTGAGCACTGCCCCTCCTCCCAACACACACAAACCAGAAAGACATTTGGAATGATGCTTAGGCAGTCTCCCTCTTGCCTCAGGATGAGTAATTATACATAATCAAAAACACATGAGAGTATCTTGTAAGGCTGTTAGCTTCCTCTTTTCCCATCCACATATTCCTACCATCCAGTCCCACATCTTTTGTTGAAAGCTAAAAGCAACTGATATAAATTATGGGCTACAGCTTCTTGGTCTAATGTACCAAATACTTTATTTCATTTGCCACAGGATACTGAGGCCTGCCTTTCTTCCTTTCTTTAGGAAACTGACTTTTTCCTTCCCTCTGGTTGAACTTTACATGAAGAAAGCCAATTTATTAGGCCAGTGGCAGTTTACTTGGATGTTCCGACATATGGTCCACAAACTGCTTCATTCTGTTTTAAATCGGTTCCTCCTGATGGGCTCCATTCTTTCTGCCATTTATGCCACAGGTGGAGTAATGAAGATGCTCATGTGGCTTCCTGTTAATATTCTGAGGCCCCAGGCTCCCAACAGCAGGATGTCTGTTCTCCAGCTGTTTCTCCAACAGGAAGAAGAAATAAAATAAACAAAGCATACACAGAAGTCCATAGAAACCACAGGTAATCCACAGCTGCAGTAAAAACAATTCCAGGTTGCCAAACTCATCCATTATTCTCATCAGCAAGAGCAGTTTCAAAATACTTTTAGTTGACATCTTCTTTTAAATCCTTCATAACCTGCAAATCCAGATTTGGACCAGTGAGTCCTAGCTCTCCTTCCTTGTTAATAATTTTTAAGTGGAATTCTGTGGGACGAAAAAGGGGAAACCATGGTATAATCCCGCACCCATTACTACCATATATTAGTTTGATCTTAAATTTGAATTTAAAATGTATCTGAATTGACAAGTCCTTCAAAATAGGACTCTGTAACACTCTTACCAATATTTTACTGCTTAATATTAACAAACACTATTTTCCCAGACACCTAATGTAATGCAGCTAATTGAATAAGAAAGACTTACGATATAAAACGTGTATGTTTTAGTGTATAGAAAATGTGGATAATATGCAAGCTTCGTGTGAAATATTTATTGAAAGGAACCCAAAGCCTGATTCCTGAGTCAGTTCTATAAAGATATGTAGGTCTGAAGTCCAAAGCTAATTTCTTTCTTCAAAATAACATTGATGGATTTCTACCTAAGACAATAGATATCACATAAGGCCAAAGTGTATTGTTAATTAATGGCGGATCATCTGACTATTATTCTCAATGTCAGTGATGATGAATCTCCAAGGAGAGATCAACTTACTTCCTAGTCTTCTGTAAGATCTAAAATCCCTAACTTTTGAAATCCTGCCAACGCATCCCAAAGAGTCTCTTGTTTCTTTTGAACAAGGTGTGCATTTTATTCATCTCAGTGAGAGCAATACTCAGACAGGACCAAGGATGATTCAGAATGAAATTGAAATTGGATTAAACAAGCCATGCATAGTCACAGACTTGAATGGCCAATGATACTGCCAATGAACAGTGGTGGTACAAAGCCAGTCATTCTTTTTTTTCATATAGCAAAGCTGGAAATTTATTGAAGAGCCAGTACAGACTCCCAAGTGGGGAGGGAGAAAGAGTCTCCCAGAACAGACTCCCAGGTAGGGAGAGGGAAAGGGTCCCAAGCCAGTCACTCTTAGTTGCTTTATGGAGACCATGGAAACACTCATGCACTATTTTATTATAAGTATTTATTAAGTTTAAAATTTATTCCAACTTTGTGGTATTGTTTTTTTTTTATTGTCACCATTAACTAATGGAAAAATCTAAGTCTGTGTGTTTCATTATCTGAGAAGTTTTATGGATGTCATAATTTAATTCAAAGATAAATGGATGCTTAAAAATACATTTGCACACCATGGGCTTAATTCTGTGAATATTTTGAAACTTTTCTTTTTTTCTTTTGCTAACCATAACCAAGACTTACCAGAGCAATCTTAATTTATTAACATAACCAACAACATGCCCCTTGGTTTAAGAAACTGATGACTGCGTTAAAGCTGACAACATAATTCCTGCTAATATTATGATATAGGGAAAAAAACCCACATTGAATTTGGCCTTGGCAGGCACAGGGATGAGTACTGTCTTGGTCTTCATGTATCACAAACAAATATTGATCAGGAGTCTCGTCTGTAAGAAGTCACTGATGCCCTGACCGGTTTGGCTCAGTGGATAGAGCGTCGGCCTGTGGACTCAAGGGTCCCAGGTTCGATTCCAGTCAAGGGCATGTACCTTGGTTGTGGGCACATCCCCACATGGGGTGTGCAGGAGGCAACTGATCGATGTTTCTCTCTCTCATTGATGTTTCTAACTCTCTATTCCTCTCCCTTCCTCTCTGTAAAAAATCAATAAAATATATATTTTTAAAAAAAGAAGTCACTGATCACTGACTCTGTACCCAACACTGTATGAAATAGGGATGAAAGTTACAATTTATGCCCTTTGGAGAGTACAGATTTGCTAAGAACACAGACAAGAAAACTCAGGATTGCACCACAGTGAGGAGAGAGAGAGAGAGAGAGAGAGAGAGAGAGAGAGAGAGAGAGAGAGAGCTGTCTAGCATGCATTTCTTCTTCTATTGCATTCCAATTTCTTTTGGAAAGAATTACCTTTCCTCTGTTTTATAAGTGTTAAGTGGAGGATATTTTTCATAACAAATTTTCACCTTGGGAAACTGGAAGGGAATGATCCTCCTCTCCCACCCCAGTGCAACAGCTGGCTGGTCAGGCCAATCATGGTACCCAGGGTTCATAATTAGACCCTCTTCTTTGACTTTGACACTAAGATGGAGAGAACAGTTTATCTGATTCTTTTGGCTATGAGGCAAATGTGCCCTCTGCTTTCTTCTTACCTTTAATTCTCTTGGATCTTGGACATTTTCAAGCCTGTTTCTTCAGCTATTAAGCCTCTAATACACTTCCGGTAAGGTGTTTTATTTTGTGTGTGTGTGTGAGTTATCCTCATCAAAGGCTATTCTTTTCATTGATTTTTAGAGAGAGTGAAAGGGAGGGGTAAAGATAGAGAGGAACATCAATGTGAGAGACACATTAATTGGTTACCTCTTGCACACGCCCCAACTGCCACTCATCACCTAGTGATGACGAATGTATATGGAGAAAAGCAAACTGCTGAAAATCCTTGTATCTCACAATGAACCTGCAACCGAGGTATATGCCCTTGACTGAGAATCAGACCCGAGACCGTTCAATCCATGGGCTGACACTCTAACCCCTGAGCCAAACTGGCTAGGGCAACTTTGTTTGTTTATGTATTATTTTTATTAGAGTAACTTTGAGTCAGTTTCTAATGCTTGCAATCAGGAGTCGTGAAACAGTGCCACGATCCAGAGTGAGGGTGAAAGAGCAGTAGCTTTGATCAAATGGCAGCTTGGAGGAGGTCATGCCTGAACTATGTCTTTAAGGATGAGAAAGGAAGCAGCATTACAGATAGCAGACGAAGCATATGCAAAGGCTTGCAGATTAGAGAAGCTGGGGGCAGGCTACTCAGAGGAAATGCAAGTAGCGTTGGTGGGTGCTCAGTAGTGAGTATGTTGCACATGTGTGTATGAGACAGACAAAATGTTGAAAGCTGAGGCTTGACACTCCTGTCAGGGATGTTAGGTAGTCAGCGCTTTCCTCTAGTAGAATAATTTATGCCTTACTCATTGTAATAGTATCTAACAAAGGGGTTGGCCTAGAGAAGGGGTTTGTAATTGTTTAGTGAGGAAAAGTGGCGGTTGAATTCAGTTCCTCTCAGATACTTTCTCCAAGATTTTAGAGTCAGAAGGACTTAGTCAGGTCATGTGTGCCCTGGGTGCCCCAAATCTAAGTGCCATTTGGAGATTGTCCCTTAAAACTGCATAATTCCATCCTTGCATTAGGAGTTATTGCACATGGAGCATTCCAGACAATATTGCTGTGCCTCGGAAAAAGGGAAGACGAGGGAATCCTTTCTCTCAGGCCCTTCAGTGTTTGGCAGTGTTTTCTGCCAGGAGAATCCTCTCCGTTTAATATGTCTCCTCTGTTGCAGTTCACTTCGTTTCCTGCTGCTCTCCCCTTAGAGGATGTAGACATGATGGGCTCATCACCCTCCTTGCTAATAACAGCCCTTCACGTTCTTGCTCAATTGCCTTTAGCTTTTCCTTTCAGTTTCTTAGTCTGTTTTCCAGCCTTTAATCATCTCTGTGGGTCTTTTCTCAACCCTGACCAAGTGCACAAAGTGCCACTTAAAGCACTTTTCAGTTTCAAAACAAACACCGGAGTTTCCAAGCTTGTTCAAACAGGCAAAATGAGATGACTTTCTAAGAAACTATGTAAAAGAAATCTCAGGTGTTTCTGGAATATAAAATAATACTCCAAGGAATTCATGTAGGAAGAACTCTTTCAATATTTATCTTTTCAACCCAATGTCATTTTAGGACAGATTCTTGTTAAAAGATTTTTTTAAGAATTGGGAAAGATCAGTGTAGTAGGTGTTGAGCATCTACTGTGTGCCAGCCATTTTGTGTGATACGAAGCAGCCAAAGGTAAAAGAGACATGATTCCTGTTATCAAAAAGCTCATAGGCTAGTCGTTGAGGCAGACACAAAGAAATAAAAGTACATTCAGTGTGACAGATAAAATAGCACAACTAAAAGAATGAGGAGGAGTGGGGCAGAAAGAAGGAAGGTGGCATCTCTAGCTGGTGAGGTCAGGTCTGAACAGATTCTTGAAAGAGGATTCAGAGCTTTCTGTGTGTGGAAGGTAGGTGAGGAAGGATTTTTCACTTCCAGGCAGAAGAGAACTGCATGATAACAGGTACAAAGACATAAAGCAGCATGATGTGCTTGATAGCACAGAACACAGTGAGCCTGTGGTGAAAGATGAGGGTGGTGAGGGCAATATCACAGAATGCTTCATGTGCTACTCATAGGAGTTTGGATTGCTTGTGGCAAGGGGAGTCATTAAGTGCTTGTGAGTAATGTAGTGATTTAGGAAGAGCTGCTGTCCAGAAGAATCACTCTGCTAAGAACAGTGGAGGGGAATGGGGATGAATAGAGGTTGGGCTGGAAGCAGATACAACAGTTAAGAGATGGCTGCAATAAATAAACGAGAAATGATAGGCCTTGGTGAGTTGTGGCTATGAGGAGAAGCAAGGACTGAATGCCACCAGGCAATTTTGAGGAATCCATGATAGTTGGAAATGAGCAAATAAGATAGATGCTATAGAACATGGTGGATAAAATAACTGTCAAACAACTATTCCATTTCAGACTTAAGTTCCAGAGGCCAGCTGCACTGAACTTCAGTCACAGAGTTGAAAAACCAAGATGTTGTCTTCTAAAGCCAACGAGGAGAATGTTCCAGAATTAGTGTCAGTTTGGGTATAGTAGAATCAGATAAGGAGCTCTAAAGAAAACGAGACAATTGAGCAAATGACTAGTATGTTCACCATCCAAGATGGCCCACTAAGGGAAAATACTGCATTTAGTCATCTGTGATTTATGTTCTTAGGAACGGTATAAGACATAGGATACAAGATAAACTTTAGAAAGCATGTATTTCAGATGCAATCAGACTGGGGACGTTACTTATCTAATGAGTGAGAACAACGGGAGAGTTTGGTAACTGTGTAGTTGTTGTGATTGCCAAGTTTGTTGGCACTTTGTCAGGAGTGGCTGCTATGAAAAAGTCTCTTTTGCAATCTGTTCCTCCCTGGGGTCTGGTAGTCATGGGAATGAGGGTTAGAGTGGGTATGAGTAAGTGCTGAGGACACATCAGGATGACTGAAGTCTGGAGTGTGTGTGTGTGTGTTGGTTGAGAGGTGGGTCGGGAGGTGGTTGATGAATGTATATGGAGAAAAGCAAACTGCTGAAAGTCCTTGTAGGTGGCAGTGACGTGGAGCAAAGGGACCTCAAGGACACTGTTGAATCTTGAGGTTCAGGGGATGAGGGAAAATGAGGGCAAGCCAGTGAACTTTCTTTAGGGGTAAGTTCCAAAACCTCATTGGAAAGTTTTCATTGTTAGTTGAGTTTTACAGTGCTTAGTGTTGACTCTTGATTATTTTTCTTAGAAATCTGTCATGTTTCAAAAGGACAAAATGAGCCATAGTCTAGAGATTTAGTAAAGATGAATTCTTAGGATTCCTTTAGGAATGCTGGCTTAATCTCAGTTGTTACTTGCTTTGATTCTGTAACCTAATAATAGCAAAAATAACTAGGAGGCTGTGCTTTACATATATCATCATTCATTCTTCTAACAATGCTGTAAGGTAGGTATTATTTTAGAGATAAGGAATCTGCAGCCTGGGAGGCTAATAACATGCCCACAGCTTCATCGCCATTCAGTGGTGGAGCCAGCATTCAGGACCGGGTCTGTGTGACTTGAGTTTGCTCTTCCCACTCCCTCTTTCCTCCCAGCCCACCACAGCAGGAAATGAACAGCTTACAGCTTTATCAGAGCTAGCAAAATGGTGACTGTGGCCTCCGCAGAGACCCCGGCCAGGAACTAGCAGTGTTTTTCTGACTTCCCTGGGCTGGCAAGTGATTCCTCTCAGGATTCTGACTGAAGCAGGGAGAGGCACCAGTAAGTGCCTGAATCATACTGCTGGCTGGCCTTGACTTCTGAGGCCAGCATTCCTGTGATTGTTCTCCCAGGTTTTAATTTATGCTCCTGCCAAACTGCAGTCCTGGTGTCTATGTAAGATAGAAAGGTGAGTATTAGACAATTGGAGGCTATCAGACAGCTGTACTCGAGCCTGTTTGGTGAAGGGCATCTGAGTGCATGTAGACTGGACTATCTTTCTTTGAGTGCTCTTCCTGGGTGGGCACCTGGTGCTCATTTCCTTTTAATTATGTACCCCATGATGATCCTGATAGGAGAAAATGAGACTGTGCAGAGCTTAGGTGTTCCTAATTGACACTAACTTTTAAAAAATGGATTGGATGGGCTCTTTTTTTCTTGACACAAAAGATAATCTTGGATTATAAAGTCATTCAATAGATAGTTTTTGGACACTCACTATACTTAAGCACAATTTTATTATATATTCTGGATATATCACTGATTAAAATAGACAAAAATGATTGCCCTTAACAAATTTGTATTCTAAATGATAGATTCTGACAGATTACTCTTCTAAGGACTTGTCCTTAAATTCAATTCAGCTCATTTCCTGAGTATTGAATAAGTGAAAAGAACTACATTTTAGAGGTGAACAGGAAATTAGATGGTTCACAGTCCTACAATTAGAACATGACAAGGATGCTTATGAGCATAGTATGATGCAGAATATGATAAACTCCATTAAATAAATATTAAGAAAGTATAGTAGAATTCAAAAGCAGAACACATATTTGGATATCAAAATTAGACCTCATGGAAGAAATGGCATTTGGTTGCTTTTTAAAGGATAGATAGAATTTTGACTGGCAGACATTAATGGAAAGTCATATCAAGTGGAAAGACTAGCATGGTAAAAACCTGGGTGTGTTTGGGGAAGATTGAGAGGGCAGTTTGAGAGATGAAAACTAGGAAAGTAGATAGGAAAGATGATATTGTGTAGGGCAAGTAAGTATATGGGCCTTTTTAAAAATCTTATTTTGTAAGTAAAGGTACATTATTAGAAATTTATGAGTACAAAAAATACATGATCAGAACAGTTTATTTGGGGAAAAGTCATCAATTTTTTGAGGATGATATGCTAGGCTCTTTAATATTATTTTATATACCCCTGAAATAAACCATCATTTTATGGAGAAAATTGAGGATTAGAAGGTTTTGGAAAATTGCTCAAGATCACACAGCTAGAAAGAGATGAAACTAGGATTTGAATACAAATCTATCTGGTTGTGAAATGTTCTTTTCCCAGTAATAGTAGTTGTAATAGTCCAGGTGAGAAGAAACAAGGGTGGAGGTAGTGAGAATAAAAGAAGAGTTGGTTGTTAAGAAGAGTAAATGATATTCTGGAAATGGGTCTTAGAGAGACTCTCTATGGAGTTTAAGAATGGATGTGAGGGCGGGATAAAAGAGAGGAAGGAATCATTGATGACTGAGGTGTTTACTTAATAGAAAAGTGGCACCATGAGTAATTGATGGAAGAACTGATTTTGTAGAGAAAGAGGATGAATTTGATTTTGAAGATTACAATGTAGGTCTGAGCTCATGGACAAAGAATTGGGAGCAATCCATGTAGAAATGGTTGTTCACTTGGATAATATCATCGGGGGATGAAATAATTGGATGAGAATAAAGAGCCAACCAAGATTAGAAATTAAGTTTCAGAGTAAAAAGAACCAACAAAGAATTTTTTTAATTCCTAATTTTGAAAAAATGACCACAGAAAGGAGAATAAGTGAAGAGAAAACAGATGTTTGATTAACACCTGATGTTCAAGAGCCTTTGAGATGTGGATTCTTAAATGCTCCACACTGACTGCCAGGTTCCCTTATATGTTTGTTTGGATGACTTTTGTGTTAGTTGCATAAGTGACCTTGAATGGTTTCTGGGCATCACAGTGATGGTGTTGTTTTTGATACCTCAGTTCTTTCTATCTATGAGGTTTGGAGCATTCCTGAATGTGCACCAATGACTCAAACATAGGCTTTCTGTTTGGGAACATTTGAGCAATATCTTTTAAAGCCCTGCTTTTGGTGGTTGTTGGCCTGTAGGGGAATGTCCATATGGGTGTTTCCCAACCTCTATTACTACCTATTTCCTGTAAAGGGACTTAATGGTGATGGGGGTCCTGAGTGGAAAGGTACTTTGAAATAAGCCAAGGCTTTAACCCCACTATTCCCTGGGAGCTTCAATCTTTGTTTTTCTTTTGGCAAAGAGCTGTAAAACCAAATAATTCACTTTTGAGAGCTCATGGAAAAAAAGCAAATTCAAGCAATTAATTCATGGATTACAAGTATCATGAAAAAAGGAGATGCAGAGGCAAAACTATAATCAATCCTTATAAATGATAAGTTAATCTTCCCTTTGCCTATGAAGAGGCATGGTATCCTTTAGTGAATCCAACATTCTTGAATTTACAAGTGTTGGTTCATGATATTTCAATTGCCTGAAGTCTGATTTAAATTTTTCCTTCACATTCTTGTATTCTTTCCTAAATTCACTTGTTCATGGGATTTGTTTTGTTAACAGAGCACAGAGTGGATCCTGGTACATAGTGGGCACATAAGATATATTTTTTGAGTCCATAAGTCTACTTCATTCATTCATTCATTCATTCATTCATTCATACATTCATCAGATATCTACTGAATATTCATTATGTGCCAGATCCTGTGCTAGTTCTTGGGGATAAAAAGATGAATCAGAAGTGAAAGCTTATAACCCAGTGACACAATAATGATATAAACAGAAGTATAATTCAACTGGATATGCACAATAATAGACTATTGCACACTTGACACAGGCTGTCTCAGGGAGAATAGGAAGGAGGAGAGGCCAGAGGAAGTCAGCGGAGGCTTCTAGAAGAAGGAAACCTCCCTTCCTGTACTTCAAAGATTTCCCGGTATTGATTATTATTATTATTTTTTTGCTCTCTCTTATCTTAAACTTCTTCCTTTCTACTGTGTCTTTCCCACTAAACTTTAAGTTTGTTTAAGCTTATACCATCCTAAGTTAAACTCTCTTGGATCCTGCATACTCTAGTTACTTCCCTCGACTACCGTATTTTCAGGTGTTTAAGATGACGGAGCATATAAGACGACCCCCAACTTTTGAGAAGGTTTTTCTGGGTTAAAAAGTCCAGATGGAGACTGTATGCAGCATACAAAGGAGCTGACAGGAGACACTTGCAGTCTCCGTCTGGCTCCATTGAAATGAATAGAGTGCGGCCGTTTTTTGAGCTCCCCCCACCGTATGCGGGGACTGCAGATTTTCCAGTCAGGTTAGGAAGTTTCAGCACCCGCCCTATAAAACGACATCCGGCGTATAAGATGACCCCCGACTTTTGAGAAGATTTTCCTAGGCTAAAAAGTCATCTTATACGCCGGAAAATATGGTACTTTTTTCTTGTTCTTTCTCTCTTGCTTTTCACTCTAAAGCCCACTGAAACCTGGCCCCCATCTTCTGCAAATTGTTCCTGGTAAAAGCCACAAATGACATCTTAGTTGTTAAATCCAGTGGAGGCTTTCTAGAACTTTTCTTATGTGTCTCCTTGGTTACACTCTCCAGGCTGACACCTCTCTCAGGATCATGCTACTTTTGGCTTCTCTGACTGCCTGTCCTCTCTGTTTCAGACCCTTCTCACACAGGGCATCATTTAAAGGTTAGTCAATCTTGGAATTCACCAAGGACCTTTTCTAACTCTGTATTTTCTCCCTGAGAAAATTTATCTATATTATTCATTATATTATAATTCTAATGCTATTTTTATCTTGATGATTTCCACATGATTTTCTCCAGTCAGGATCAATTTTCTGAGTGACAGACCTTCCTTTCTTCACTCATTCATCTACTCAATAAATATTTACTGGTGCACACTATGTGCCAAACACTGTTATTTATAGAGAGAAATATACAAACAGGTGAAGTCCCTGCCTTTATACTTACATTGTACTAAAAAAGACAGTAACAGACATACATTTTATCAAAAAGTGCTACCTACGGAGAAAGACAAATTAGGGAGTGCTAGAATGTAGATGGAAGCTTTTTCTTTTTAATAAAGATGGCCAGGAAATCCCTTCTAATCATATATTTAAGTAGAGACCTAAATGAAAAGAGGGTAGTGGGGGGCCATGCAAATATCTGTAGGAAGGGTTCAATTGGCAGAGGTAATAGTCATTACCATCATTCTCCATTATTCTTGCCTAGATTGAGTAAAAAATCCCAGGTGATGAGAATCTTCTACTCTAGGACCAGAGGGAGATAACTGTGGGAACAAGTGACTGGTGCTATTTCTATATTTTCCATCCTTACCATTATATCCAACAAAATGGCTTATTTTCTTGCTACTGCAGTGAATCATACAGGTGGGCTAGGAAGAAGTGAGGTAGTCTCAGTAAATTACTGACTATCCCAGCAGCCATTTGGCAACAATTATCTTCCCCCACAAAATCATGCCTCCACCCATGTTCTCATTGAAAGTGACAGGCACTGGCATCCTGTTGCTCAAGTCAGAAACATGGGGATCACCTTCCTTCATTCCCAGTAGCTGATTCGTTATCAAGATCTTGTGGGTGGCACTTCTCTCAAGTCTGTCCATCTCCTTCCATCTCTATTGCCTCTACATAAAACCTGTCACTGCCATTGCTGATCTAGATTACTGCCCTGGACTCCCTCCTGGTTTCCGGTCCTCTTGTCAGTCCCTCCTGTAATCTATTACCTGCAAGCTAGCTGGGGAGATGTCTCTAAACAGAAATCGAAGCCTAAATTTCAAAGGCTCTGTATTACCCCAGGAAAAGATCCTATACTGTCTTGAGCATTCCATACTCCAGTCAGACTAAGCTATTTTCAGTCCTTCAAAGTCACCATGTTCTTTCTGATGCATGTGTGTTCGTATGTTATCATTCTACTCCTTTTGTCTGGAACCTCCTACCTTCCCTCCCTCCCATTTACCAGGCTAACTCCTACTCATACTTTGAGTCTTGACTTCGATGCCACTTCCTCCAGAAAACTTCTGACTTTGGCTAAGTGCCTCTTATAAGTGCACCAGCCCTCTGATCATTGCACTTAGCAATGGATTTTAGTCATTTGTTTAATTGCCTATCCCTAACCATAGTGTATGCTCTATGAAAGCAGGGACTGTCATAAAGTTGGTGCTCAATGGTTATTTATTGGATGAATGAATAAGTAAAGGAAGTGACATGAGCAAAACTAAAGGATGAATAGGACTTAGTACCTAGACAAAGGGGTGGTGAAAATGCAGGTGTTCCAGCTGAGCGCACAGACTGAATAAAGACACAGAGTGAAGAAACATCATAGTGAATAAGCAGTTTGATGTTTGGGAATCATAAAATATGAATATGGAATTAGTTAGAGGTTTGAGAGGTAGTTCTGAGATATCAGCCAAATCATGGAGAATTTGTAGAACACGTTAAGAAATGTTTTTTTTTTTTTTTAATTTTAATTTCTTTTACTTTGATTTCACATCAGCAGGGAAAATATGGATTTTTATTTCTAAGGACATTCAGTGAGAACAGGATGAGTTGAAGATGTGATCAGTCTGCCAGTTGTCACAGGTTCTTTGTGTTCTGCTACAATTCCTGCTAGGAAATGAACACAAGATGAAAAACAATATCTATAAAACATTGCTGTGGAGATGGGATTATGGCTCCTTCCAGTTTTTCTCATGATGTTACAAGCAGTTAACTATTTATTTATTTAATTAATTTATTTTTATTCCAGAGAGGGAAGATGAGAGAGAGAGAGAGAGAGAGAGAGAGAGAGAGAGAGAGAGAGAGAAATGAGAGAGATACATGAATCAGTTTTATCCCATACAGGTCCTGACTGGGGATGGAACCCGCAACCTAGGTATGTGCCCTGACCTGGAATTAAACCTGTGATCTTCTGGGGGATGCTCCACCCATCTGAACCACACTGGCCAGGGCTATTTATTTATTTTTAAATTTTATTTTTCAGTTACAGTTGGCATTCAATATTCTTTTATCTTAGTTTCAGGTGTATAGCATAGTGGTTGGACAATCATATAATTTACAAAATGATCCCCCAGATGTTTCAAGTACCCACTCGGGATCAAGTTAAGAAGTTTATGTTATATTACATGGTAGAAGAAATTTTTGCAGATGAAATTAAAGTTAATCTTTAGTTTACCTTAAAATTGTCTGGGCTGGACTCACTTGGTCATATAGCCTCTTTGAAAGAAATTTTCTCTGTCTGCAAAAGTCAGAGGGAATTGAAGCATTAGAGAGATTCATGTGAAGGAAATTCTCTGTTTTTGACTTTTGATTTTTAAGGGAAGGAATTGAGAGTGACCTCTAAGAGGTAAGAGAGGCCTCTTACTGACAGCCAGCAAGGAAATGGTTTTTAGTACTACTACAAGGAAATGAGTTCAGTCAGCAACCACTCGATGTAGAAGCGATTGTTCCCTAGAGTTTTTAGACAAGAATTCAACTGGGCCCACACCTTGATCACAGTCTTGTGCTACCTGGAGAAGAGAACTCAGCCACACTATGTTGGACTTCTGACTGCATAACTGTGAGCTCATTAGTGAGTGTGGCCTTAAGCAGTTAAGTTTGTAGAATTTTGGTATGTAAGTAATAGAAAACCAATACAAATTTTAGCAAGATACTATCAGTTGTTCATGGAAGAGTTTTAGCCATATTTTCCTTTGCTTTAACAATTTAAAAACTGAATTGTAATAAAAGCACACTTAACACTAGGGCCTCACAGTGCTAAACACCATCTTGAACACTCGATAACGGATACCTCATTGAATGCCCACAACTGCCTCATGTGAGAGGCACTATTGACTATCCCCATTTTATAGATGAGAGAACTGAAGAACAGAGAAGCAAAGTAACTTATCCAAAGTCACTCAACTAGCAATTGGGGGAGCTGGAACTTGACCTCAGGCTGCCTAATTCTAGCCTATAGATAGGTTTGTCAAAAGGTTTAGTGATCCCATTACTACTAACGGTAGGTCCCACTTTCTCTGAGAAGGATTTGACAGGCGGATTATAAATTATAGGACTGGACAATGGGAACATTTTTCAAGTTCAGTTTGTTCACTGTTTCTGTTTGAAATATGTTAGGGAATCATCTTATGCATTAATTTACTCTCTTCTGTGTTTTTAATTAGATAAGAAGAAGGAAGAAAAGGAAAAGTAGTTAGAGGGAAATGGTTAGAACTAATAAGAAAAATGGGCTTGATGTGAGTTTAAAGGAGGTTTTGGTCACAGATGTATCCAATTTAGCAAGTCTCCGTTTCATGTCCATTCAAGCACGGGCCGGTGTCCTTTCTTCGTGTGTCACAGAAGGCTTGAGGCTGTCTGCCTTGTGCCAAGGGAAAAAAAGCAACCAAATATTTAATATTTCCTGCCTATAAACTGCTGCCCGTTTTATTACTTCAAATGCACTGGATTTAAAAGGAGGTGTGAAAGACTCCTCAGCTTTCAATAAGAGGCTGCAGCTGTTCCAGGATTGTGATGCTCCGCGTCTTTCAAAGCAGGATTTTGGTCTGAGCACCTCTGTCCACAGACTGTTGATTTATGATGCTCCTGAAACTGATACAGAAGCCTGAGGCAAACCCTCACAGTGCTTCTGGAATGTATTCAGGCCAAATACAGACAATGAGTTCTTTTCCTTGGAGAAAATATAAAGGAATAAAAGGAAGAAATGTGAAACAGCAAAGTGCAAAGTAGAAGCAACACACACAAAAAAAAGCAAATCGTTTTCTAGACCGAGTGACACATTTCCTGTGGTTTGTTCGTTTGTTCTTGGTAAACAGTAGGGATTTGGTGATTTATTTGAGTCTTTGAGGGCTTCAAGTAGAGATATGACCTAAAGTTAAAAGGCAAAAATCCAGGTATGGTTTTATATTTTCTTACAATCAACTAAAAGGAACCAAAATGCTCTTTCACAAAGGTCTTAAACTTTATTTAAAAAGTGCCCACTTTGCCTTATGGGATGGTGTGTAACAGAAGTCAAAGGGTGAGGGCTGCTGGAGCTTCAGTTCAATCCTTGACTGAAACACTGAGCACCAGCAAACCTCTGTAGAGAACTACCACATGCAGGTTTCGGCTCGGTGCTGGACAAGAGGCAGAGAAAGCCACTGCCCTAACTTTTTGGCTTAGGTTGGCTACTTGACCTTCCGTATGGACATGTAAAAATCTTTTTGGAATGTGCTGGAAAGATGTTTCCTAAATTTCAGTCATCTCATGCCCCTTTTTCTGTTTTGGCTGTGAATAATTTATCTATTATCGATCTACCTATCTATCTATCCATCTATCTATCTCAAGTTTACTTAAATAAATTCAGCCTCATCTCAAGCAAAAATATCTGCGAAATCACAGTTCTGGTGTGTTAGTTAAACTTTTGAAATGCACCTTCAAATAAATAAAATTTAACAATATCTTGTTTGAAACCATTAGATCTAGAAATTAGAAATTTACAAAATTTTTGGATTTTTACCAAGGTAATAAGGTGTATATTCTCTCTATTATTTAATACTACCATGGGGATGTGGTTAACATCTTATAATGGAATAAAACTTTCACAGTTAGGTACGTGAATATCTGCACATACCTAACTGTGAAATAAACGAATGTGGAATAAACGAGTAGCTTCCCATCAGTTCAGGCCAGTTGGAAACTGGTGTTCACAGCTTTTTGGATTTTATAACTGCAGATAAGGTGTTGTGGTCTATAAGTACCATTAAAAAAGTCTATGGTTTCCCCCAAAACAGAGTTGCTGGTAATACTCAAGGCATGGATTATATAACCGTTCTTTCAGATATATAGGTGAGCTATACTTAAAAAAAACTTACTTTATTGAAGTATAAATACACATTAAATAAGAACTTAAAGGACACTGGTCTTAAGCACACAGCCCAATGTGATACACACCTGTCCATAAAACCACTATCAGGGTTGAATACAGAACATTTCTGGCACCAGAAGCTTCCTCCTGTCATTTCCCAGTCAGTATTCCTCCCAGCCTCCACACCATGATAATCTCTGTTTTGAGTTCTTTGTTTTTAAAAAAATATATTTTATTGATTTTTTACAGTGAGGAAAGGAGAGGGATAGAGAGTTGGAAACACTGATGAGAGAGAAACATCGATCAGCTGCCTCCTGCACACCCCTGCTAGTCATGTGCCCGCAACCAAGGTACATGCCCTTGACTGGAATCGAACCTGAGACCCTTCAGTCTGCAGGCCGATGCTCTATCCACTGAGCCAAATTGGTTAGGGCTGTTTTGACTTCTATGCCTGAGTTAATGCAAATGAATCATGTAATATTATCCTGATGTCTATGGCTTTTTTCACATAGAAAAATATCTGGGAGACTCTTCCATGTTATTATTTTATTAATAGTGTGCCCCTTTTTATTGTTGTTTACTATGTCTATGTTAATTTTTATAACCTTTTGGGATGTCACATGTAAATATTTTAAGTTAACATGTTCTTGGGACTGAAATGTTATCTTTCTCATTCTCTTCAAGAGACAGTCACATACAGAAAAGCTTTACTGGGAAATTCAAAGGCAGCAGACATTTTTATTGATCATCAAGATGGCACCTCTTTCACTGATTGAGATTTATGGTGCTATGTATAAATAGTCCTTAGACTCATTTCCCATCATCTTTTGCCACTTTATTG
Organism: Murina feae; assembly: GCA_004026665.1. NCBI lineage: Eukaryota > Metazoa > Chordata > Mammalia > Chiroptera > Vespertilionidae > Murina > Murina feae. The sequence continues at coordinate 57,231 of PVJC01000672.1, read as the reverse complement.
AGGGAATGAAAGCTGCTAGCTTTATCAAATAAAAAACATTTTAATTTAATTTTTGTATAGTGTAAAGCCCAGACTGTTATAAAGCTAGATTATAAGACATGAAGAACTTTAAAAATGAATTTTATACTAAATTTGGGATGGTGCTTTATGTTCAGGCCAGCTGTTTGTGGACTGGAGTTAGCAGGGACAAAGGGGGAGCAAACATGGATTTTTTTTTTTTAAACTTTCTCTTGAGTTCTTCTACAGCATGGCTTCATTCAAAACAGTTGAGTGGTTGTGAATTACTGGAACATGAGAAGCACTTGTTCTCAAAATACAAAAACACATTCCAGAAGCGAATAGAAAGAATTGTCAGACTTGCCATTTCAGATTGATATGGGGAATCGAGAGCTGAATGATCCAAAACAAGTTGGAAATAGTTTGCTTGGGTTCTCTTAAAAGGTTGCACCGTGTTTCTGACTAAAACACTGAGCACCAGCTACTGAAATGCTCACTAATCTTAATAAGTTATCTCAGAGGAGCTAAAATACATTTAGAGATCTTGTATATACATTTCATCCGCATTATCTCATGAGAAGTAAAACAGCAAAATAACCTGTGAATTTAGAGATCAGAAAGACTTAGGTTTAAAATCCTATCTCTGTTATCTCCTCACATGTGTCAAAATGGCTATCATCTACCAATCAACAAACAATAAGGGTAGTCAAGAATGTAGTGAAAAGGGAACCCTTGTGCACTGTTGGTGGGAATGTAAACTGGTGCAGCCACTGTGGAAAACAGTATGGAGGGTCCTCAAAAAATTAAAAATATGACTCAGTTATTCCAACTCTGGGTATATATCTGAAGACTCTCAAAACACAAATTTGAAAAGATATATGCATCTCCCATCTTTGCTGCAGCATTATTTATCATTGCCAAGATATGGAAACAACTAAAATGTGACCATCAGTAAATGAGTGGATGAAAAGCTGTGGTATATATATACATGATGGAATATTACTTGGCCATAAGAATGATGGTATTATACTAAGTGAAATAAGTCAGTCAGAGAAAGAAAGATACCATATGATTCACTTACATGTAGAATCTAAGGAACAACAACAAAAAAAACACAACCAGACAAAATTGAAACAGACCCATAGATACAGAGAACAGACTAATGGCTGCCAGAGGGGAGGGACTGGGTTAAAAAGATGAAGGGATTAAGAAGTACTAATTGGTAGTTACAAAATAGTTGTGGGGATGTAAAGTCCAGGGAAGAAAATATAGTTACTAATTCTATATAATAAAAGGCTAATACGCAAATCAACTGAATGGTGGAACAACCGGTCGCTATGATCCACACTGGCCACCAGGGAGCAGATGCCCAATGCAGGAGCTGTCCCCTGGTGGTCAGTGCACTCCCACAGGGGGAACACTGCTCAGCCAGAAGCCCTGAGCTGGGCTCACAGCTGGTGGGCACAGTGGCGGTGGTGGGAGCCTCTTTCGCCTCCTCAGAAGCACTGAGGATGTCAGTCAGATATCCCCTGAGGGCTCCCAGATTGGGAGAAGGCACAGGCCGAGCTGAGGGACCCCTGAGTGCATGAATTTCGTGCACTGGGCCTCTAGTATTATAAAAACTATGTATGGTACCAGGTAGTTACTGGAAATATTGGGGGTACATGTTGTAAAGTATATGATCATCTAACCACTATGCTGTACTCCTTAAACTAATACAAAATAATATATAGTGTAAACTGTAGTTAAAAAGACTAAAATTGAAAGTTTTTTTCAAAAATAATAAAAAAAATTCTATCTCTGTCATTGACTAGCTGTGCAATTATAGTTAAGTACATTAAATACATTTGTTTTTGCTGTTTTTTTTTCTTTACAAGCAGTATTGTCATAAATGAACCATCACAGAAAGGACCATGTCAGTGAGTTTTAAAGTAAGAACTACAGATGATTAAAAAGCCTTTCATTTCATAATCCAAGAAGGCCCAGCACTCAGGAAACTGGGTGATAGAGCATGTTTCTACAACACCTTTATTTAAGGGTAAGGTATTTTGTGAATCATGAACTTTCTCTGGATCTTTTTTTGCCTGACAGATGACAGGGCATTTTTAGTAAAGAATGCCCTTTATCGTAGTTAGTGGGGATGATTTTCCCAAGAACTCAGCAAAATACCAACAGAGCTAGTCATATAATTGTGTTTCCTGATTGTTATTCTTTTGGTGGAATATGGGGATAGTTCATAGAGAGTTAATTGTCTGAAAGGTTGAGTATGTTTTTCCCCGAAGAGAGAAAGGGGTGGAGGTAAAGGAACCTAAGTGAGTATTCATTACCTGTAATTGAAAGCTAATCATCTCTTCATAGATACCTATTCTCCAGGAAAAAAAACACACACGCAAAAAAAACAAAAAACAAAAAAAAAAAACACAAAAAACAAAACCAACAACAACAACCAACAACACACAGACAAACTACTTAAAACTATCCATAAAGCTCACTGGCCAGTTAGGAAAATAATGCTGAAAAATATCTCTATGCTTACTTTATTTGATCAGACCTTGTTTTATAGACTGCCTGATGATTAGTGTTAGGTTCAAATCTAAGATTTATCTTTCCTCCAACAAATCATTGAATTGGAAACAAAATGAACTTAACCTTGGTCTTTGCCAAGAATTACTTGAGTCCATCAACACAGTCTGGAAGAGGCAGGCAAGAAAATACCAATTTGATTTTAGGGACACTGCTCAGAGTCAAGGGAGACAGCCCTCCTCATAAAATTTTCTATTTGTCCTTATATCTAAGAAAAATATCTCTACCCCCCTCCCCCGCAAATGTAATTAAAATTCCAGTTTCCATAAAAATATTCTGAGAAATCTGAGATTTCTAACAATTTGTTTTCTGATTTGGACAGTAGTTACTCCTTTATCCCTCAAATATTTGGTGACTAATCTTTATTTCTAACTAGGAACCCGGTGCACAATATATTGTGCACTTGGGGGATTCCTCAGGCCAGCCTATACCTGCCTAACCTGCGGCCCGTCACCTGCCCATCTCGCCCCACCCACACTACACACACCCCACCCACCCATTGTGCCCCACCCACCTCACACACCCCAGCCCGTCACCCACCCCGCATGTCCCGCTCACAGAGGTTGCGCTGCCAGCCTCCATCTTGGCTGAGTTAATTTGCACACAGCCACTCTGACTGGCTGGTGGGCATGGCTTAGGCGTCCCATAGAAATGGTCAATTTCAATATTACTCTTTTATTAGAGTAGATTCTTTTTATTTACAGGAAAACCACTTTATGATAAATTCTATAACTACGGGCAAATTATTCAGGCATGATGCTTGGTGCTTCATGTATAAAGATGAATATGGCATTCTAGTCTTCTGTCGCTGAATCTTACTTTTCTGAATTTTGCTTCCTCAATGCACTCTGTATCTGAGCCAAAAAAATTATGTTCAAAACAGAGATCAAGGTGAAGTCATCACATCATTGTCTGATTTTAAAACTACATGGATGACATCTCCTTTGAGATGTGCAAATTGCAGAGTTATTTTGTTTTAGTAAAGGCATATTTTCTTTCTCTTTTAAAGACATGTAACACCATTGTTTTTGCTGGTGAAAGAATGAGTTGAGTCTCAGGGTTTTCATGACCAAGTTAAGTCACTCAGAGCCTTGGTGCGAGCAATGAAAGTGAGATTCCCTTTCACGGAAGGGCTGGTCCATTCGAAGTTGATGATTCTAGTCTGGCTGATCCAACAGGTTTTGATTTCTTAAAACTTTGAGTACAGTGAGTCAGAGGGAGAGGAAGAGAGGGAGGAGATGAGCTCACTACAGAGAGGCTGGTATTAGAGGAGAAGGGAGGGATTGTTTTTGGACCCAAACCAGAGCAAGGAGTGGCTGTTATTGCAGCATGAAAATATGATCGCTGTGGGGGAGTGGCTGAGCTGCTTGTGGAGTTGGCTTCAGGGCCTCCAGGCTAAATTTCCACAGGGAGCAGAGCCAGTGGCTAAGTCTAAAGGGAAAGCTGGCCTTGGAATCTTTTCCGCGCTTTGCCTTTCTCTGCCGGGAAACTTGACTTGAGAGGAGGGGTTCCCTTTCTGCCCTTGACTCACCTACACTGCACTTCCTTTCACCCGAAAGCTCTCTAACATGAGATCACACTGGCGAACTCATCCGGTTTCAGGAGTCAAAGGCGCAGAGCTTTAGCCGGCCGTGATGCTGCCTTGGAGTGGGTGCCATGGAAGCGTGCAGATGCTTTCCCCTCCGTCTCGCACTCCCAGTTTCAGCTGGGCAGTGGTTCAGAGTTTCTGGGAACGAAACTTCTTGCTAGAGATCTTAATCAGATACAGATAGACTGGGCTGAGGTTTTATTTCTTTATCCCATCCTTAATGAAATGGTCTGTGTTAATGAAGACTCTCAGCATACAAGTAACAGAAATAAAACCGGAACAAGACAAAAGGATACAGCTGGGTTTCCAGAATCCCTGGAAACAGGGACTCAGATACGTTTAGATCTCTCTTCAAGCTTTTATTTCTGCTGCTGTCAGCATGTTTTCCCAGAGACCTCTTCTGTAAGGTCCCCATGCTCTCAGACTCAGGTCCCAAGTCTTGACACCAGAGAGGGAATGTCCCTTTCCTGTAAGTCCCAAAATGTAGAAGCACGGGGATGGTCCAGTGCAGGTCACCAACAGCCTCTTTGACCAGTGGACTGGGTTGCTGTGATTGGTGGCTCTCACCTGGACCATGTAAGGGCGGGGTATTTCCCCAAAGAAGGTGGAAACAGGAGTGAGGGTGGGGCTTTTCAAAAAAAGAGAAAGGTGCTGGGAAATTAAAGAAAGTCTCCGCATTACAAGACATAAAACTGACTCTAAGATATCAAAAGAAAGATATTTTAATTGAGGCTGGGTCTGGAAGATTCACAAATTTATACAATTAAACCATAATTAATGCTATAAATGTCATACATTTATGACTAGATCTCTTTAAACATTTTAGCCTTTATGGTGGGAGGGACTACAGAACACTGAATGTTCATTTCATGATGAGATAAAAACAAAAGGAAAAGACTTGTCTTTCTCAGATTCATGCCTCACACCAGAGTCCCAAAGTAAAAATAACTTGGCTGGTTTCTTTAGAAAGAAAATGCAGATCTTGGATGACTCAGTGCAAGCTTTGGGCTAAATCCAAAGGTATCCAATGCCCAGATAAGGAGACTCTTTCCGCTTCATGGTTCTGGATTTTTTGAAAATCTCCCAGAGTTGCCAATCACTTAGGACCTGTAAAACGTGAACAAATTTAATCACTTTGTGGGAGTGCCTAAAACTGTATTTACAAATGGGCAACACAGCATTTCATATCACTGTTTTCTCTAAATGTTTACTATTTGCCATCTCTACAGTCTTTGTATGTTTTAATGAATAGCTTTTGCTTAAATAATATTCCCTAATTAGCTCCATTAAGAAAAAAAGGTGATGTCGTGTCCAGTTTTTTAAGTGGGAGTGGAAGGCTAGGCCAAAGGATAGAGGAAGATTATTTGAAGCATGAAATTGATAATTGAAAATGTCCAGGTTTAAGAGTGTAAGCAGTGTTGAGGCTACCGGGGCTTGGATGAAAACGTGGAATGCGGAGCACGCCAATGTTGGAAGTGCACGTGGACAGCCGCAGCCCGGGGACCACTGCCGAATCCAGGTGATGTGTGTACACGTCTCAGGAGACAGCCGGTGTGAACCTGAACCTTGAGCTGGGCCTGCATTTGAGAGGGACAAGTTAATCCTAAGCCCATTCTGGAAACACGAGAGAAAAAGGGTCTGGTTGCCTGAGGCTTCTCAGATTTAGGACAAAGTAGTTGGCAAGCTGGGAGGTGTTCCTTAGAGTTGTAGAACCTGTAGTTTTAAACTATCCATACAATTCACACACATCTTAGATGTGAATTATCTATTTACTAGGAGCGTATTTAAGTGGTCCACTGAACGGTGAACTTTGAATCAGGCATCAGTTGATCAAGTTCAAGCACCTTTAATAATCCAGTAAGGTTTTTAATGCAAAACTATGAATAAAAAAGAATTAGTTGAGAAAAACTAAGTGCACACTAAGAGAACGAACAGGAGCTGCTTCTTATCAGTTAACTTGAGCACAGACACAGAGAGTAAATGCAAACAGGCCTGAAGCACCGTCGGGGTAATCTCGGGGTAATCTCCCCATTGCTCTTCCCTAGGACAGGAGTCAATCACTAGTCAGCTTTGCCTGGAGTAATGTCTCTTCTGTCCGTGGAATGCTTTTCCTTTGATGACACTAGATGTGGACTGCTCAAGGTCACAGTAAATAGGCAATATTTTGTAGTAACATCTTTGTCTGCAATTACTTGGGCTTTAAAGCATAGCATTATTCTACTTCTACTGAAAACCCAACAACTACATTCCCAATAGCATGAACTTTTCTATTCTCTTCTCAGTTACTATCATACAAATATATGCAAAATGGGTTGAATTTGTCAGCACCTTATACACAAACTTCCATAAACGAATCCAGCTTCCTCTCCCAGCTTCATTTGCAGTCAGTCATTCCACTCCATTCATCGATGGTTCTAGTCACCCTGGGTTATGTACCATCACATTCTGAAGTTCCATATTTGCATACCTGCTCTTCTTAACTTGGCATTTATTGTCAGTCTGGTGAATTGCTCTATATCCCTTCTCTGTTGCTTTAATTGTCACTAAATTCTGTACAAACCTTAGAACAACACACCACATGCTGTTGATAATAATGCAGTGACACTGAATTTTGGTCCAGAAATTTATCGTGCAAAAAGTACATTTATTCCTTCCTCCCCTCTCCTTCTTAGTTCCCCTCCTTCTCTCTCCTTTCACCTGTACTGCTACCACCATATTTTATGGACTACAATGCTATAGCCTCTAACAGATCTTTATATTTACTTCATAGCATTTTGCACCTTCTAACACACTATATAACTCACTTTTTCATTTTATTGGTCATTTACTGCTATCTCCTCAGGTTAGAATATAAGCTTCTGAGGACTGATATTTGACTGTTTATCTCTAGCACCTGACACATAATAAATGTTTATAAATAAATGAATGAATTTGACTCTTAATGGAATGAGGGTCTCTCATGGGTTTTGCTTCCCCACCATAGACATGGAGGAAGGATTGCAACAAGTCTTCAAGCAATGATGGTGCACTTTTTTTGGTCATCAACCTACCCTAGAACTTCTGAGTTTCCCACTTGGCGAGGTTTCTTCCCAACTCTGCTGCTTTTATTTTACTTTTATGTACAGGAGTCCTGGGTGTGGTCAGAGCCCTTTGCTGAAGGCCCAGCCTCCCTACATGTTCCCTATAACCCTGAAGTTTGGCTGTCTCCCTGGGGCATCACCCTGAGGACTACACTAGTCTTCACTACCTCTGACTGGTTGACATCTGCCTTTTCCCAACGTAAAGCAATCAGTGCCCCCTATCTCCACCTCAAGGACACTCCCCTCTCTCTGAAAAGGTGGCCAGCTTCACTTCAGTGAGTTAATTTTTTTCCAAATAGCAAGAAGCCACTTTACCTTCAAGCAGCTTCTTTCTTTTTTTCTGAAGAAAACTTTGGCATGAGAGAGCCACAGAGACTCTAACTGTACTGCTTTGAAACAAGGCAGGGAGGGACCTATGATCTCACCTTCACACATGGTATTTGAGTTTTAATTTTATTGCTCTTTGCCAATCACTGGGTATTAGCACTATGATAATCCTTGTGTGCCTCCAGGAAATCCTACTTTTTCATGGTGGATTGTACTTTTAATACATATTTGAATTTAATTTAGGAGATTTACATTCATGCTTATTACTGATATTTGTCAGTGGTGGTAGTTTGTGAGTGTGTGTGCATGTGTGTGTGTTGTATGGTTTTTAGTGTCAGGATTATTCCAGCTTTGTAAAGTAAATAAAAAGGATTTGTGTTTTAAAATACATCCTGCAATTGTTTATACATGGCAAGTACCTATTTCTTAGAAGAACACAATCATATAATAAGTTAACTCTAGAGATTTTTTATTATTATTTTTGATAAATATTTCAATTTATTTCAGGTCTATTAAGTCCATTTAGGCTGTTTGGAAGTCTTACATTACCATTTGATTGAAACTGTGTATTTCACTGACATTTAAAATTTAAAACGTTGAGTGTCACATGGAATTATTTCTAGAGAATGATCTCCTTGGAGCCTTCCAGATGCTGTTGTCGTTTCTAGTTCTGTACTCATTTATGGCCTTTACCTTGTTTTCTTTTTTTCATCCTGTAATAGAGAGAAGTCTCTTTTTCAGGTCAGTGTTTATGACCAGGCTAGGTTTGCGGATGGTCTCTGTGGCTTTCCTCGCTGACACTTCTGGTGCCAGACGAATTCTTTCCTCAGATCTAACCTGGAGAACAATTTGTTTATATTAGGTAATTGATGGCCATGTCTCCTTTCCCATGTCTCACAGTCAACCAGACATTCACTGAGGGCAGCCGAGTACAGAAAAGGGATCTGGTCTGACCCTTGCTTTCTGCTTCTCCTATCCTCCGAACAAGCTTTCCTCAATATGCTTTCTGAAATACACTTCTTATGTAGGATATTAAAAGTCATGGGAGAATATTTTTTTATCAAGGTAAAAGGATTTAGGCAATGATGGATAAAATTTTAACATAATTATCTCATGCAGAATATCTCAAAATTGTTATGTCTGCTGTGCACTCTCTTTCTCTCTTAGGCATCCTTTCTCAAATTCTTTGTTTACAAAACCTCCTGGAAAGCCATTTCATGGTGCTACTCTTCTGTTAGTGTGGGGAATTCCTTTGGAGTAGAAGAGAGTACTTGGAAATTTACAGTACCAAGAACAAATGTCTAGAATGTTTTCTGTACTCATTTATTTCTAGAGTGTTCACCTATATTTCTCTTGGAATTAGTCTCCAAGTGGTTGATGGATTTTAGTTGCATTGAAATGTTCTGGAGTAGTGGGATTATCGTCTATGAGAGCAAAAAGATCAGAGGAAGAACAAAGAAGACTCATATTTTTTTCACTATATTTTTTATGTGGCAAATGTATTTTCTTTCAACGGATGAAGCGAGGGGTGGGCTTTTGAATTTCTTAAAATCCAGCTCCATTGTTAGACTTCATAGTAACTTGCAGTGGATTCTTGTGATAGGCTCCTCGTTTTCGCTTTTGGGTCTATGATAGCTTTTTTCTTTGGTCATTTTCTGTGTCATCCTGCATATTTTAGTGGGGAGTTAAAACAGAACAAAAACCCATTGAAAATCTATTTTATCCTTAAATATTTATTCAAGTCCTGTGAATTCATGTTTATTATCTGTGGCATTTGTATTCAGGAATCTGAAGGCTCAGAAAGGGAGGACAAACAATGAAGAAAGAGGTAAACTTACTACCTCGGATGGAATCCCTGCAGCTTTCCTACATTTCGTTAAGGATGCTGTCTAAACTGGACTTGCATTTTTTTTATTTTTCCCTTCTTAAAAACTCCCTATGTAATGTTTATTTAAAAAGCCACAACCGCAGCAAGCAGCAGGTCTGCTTTCCTGCTCATTCTGGGTTCTAAACACTCCATTTTTAAAGTCAGCCCCTTGTTGAACTATCTTTTGCTCTCAGCATCAGACTAAATAGCATAAAATGACAATTGCCAGCAAACTATCAACACATCGTCACCAACCACCTTGCTTGGTCCTGGAACAACCTAAAAAAAAAAAACAGAGAGAAAGACTCCAAGAGTTTCAGACCAGTACTATTCCAAGTGTGGCTGTCAGACTTGTGCTGGCCTATTTGTTATTCTGCAATAACAGGTTTGGAAATTGAAAGCAAGCATTCAGAAACGTTTACCGCAATTGGACATTGCCTTGACTTCCAAGTTTGTGATGAGTGGACCTGTCTATCGAACATAAATCATTTTGGATATTGTTGAACTCAGGTGGTTGGTTGGTGGCATACGACATGAGCTATGTCCTAGCCATGTTCTGATGATCTGGCACATAGATGAAGAAGCCCAGGTTTTAAAAGCCCTTCAACCTTGCCTACCTTCGAGTCTCTGCTGGAGGCACTGTAACCTTTGCACTCTTCTCTGCTTGCTTTTGATTGTATAGAGACACTTTCCCAACCTCCTCTGCCCGTTCACAGTACTGGCTCATGGTCCAAATCCCAAGTCTTCTCCATCAAGACGGAGAAGCAGGGCTTCCTTCTCCCCGTTGCTCCACTAAGACTTTTTGCTAACAACAGCGACAGAATGTTATATGTCTTCGCTAGCTCACTTCTAGTTCAGGTTGCAAAAGCAACTTGAGCATGAATTAAAGCCTCTTGCTCACTGTCACAGAAATGCTATATATACTCCTGGGTTGCATTTAAATCAGGAGGCCAGTCTGCTCAGCTGCCGTCCAACATGATGTGGCATAAGCCAGGTTCCAGAGATGTGATAAGTTATTTAGCACCATCTGCTAAAATTTCACACTTGGGACTATTAAAATGGACATTTTTTTCCCTGAAATTAAAGGATTTATTTTTTAAGTCCCCAGTTGTACATCTGTCAGGTGACACTTTGTGTGTTTTGTGCCCCGAGTAATAAGCTGAGCATCCGATGAGTTCACTATAAGAAGACACGGGGTGCGCGTGCATGCGCATGCTTGCCATGTATATTAGATTGATCATGTCGAAGAATTTGGACTGCAGTAGCTGACTTTTGTTAAATCGAAGTGCTGAATTGAAGGGCAGACTGTAACATTCTTAAGAGACTCAGGTATTAAATAGACTGTTTTAAGCTCTGAAGACAATCTAAAATTAATAGTCCGGTTTTTCCTACTCACATATCAAAATCTTTATTTTTGACTAAAACACTGTTTTCAATATTCAAAATTGTTTTCTTTCTTAGCCTGTCTGCCACCACTGCTTCTTAGTAGTCCGTTTATTTGTTCATTTAAGAAATATTTATTTGTTCATTTAAGAAACCTACTGTGTGTCAAGTACTATGCTAGATCCAGGCTCCTGTCTTTGTAAGGGAGACCATTTTTAATCAACAATGAAAGCAGATTACACATTATAATAAACTAGAGGCTCAGTGCAAGAATTTTTGCACAGGTGAGGTCCTTGGGCCTGGCTGGCAATCAGGGCCAATTGGGGCATCTTGCCCAGTTCTGACAGGCCAGACCTCAGCAGCAAGCTAACTTACCAGTGGTAGCATATGCCCCGTGGTGGTCAGTGCACATCATAGCAACTGGTCAAGCAGTTGAACAAACATTGACAGATTGGTTGGACACTTAACATATTATGCTTTTATTATATAGGATGTGTTGATAGAAGCATAAACAGGATATATGGGAGCGCAGCAGAGTGGGGCATTTAAATCAGAAGAAATGGAATTAGAACAGACTTTCCAGTGCAGGTGACATTTGGATTGAAGTTTGAGGAATAGGAAACAGCAATAATTTGTGCTCGTGTGTGTGCTCTATACATATAGATGATGCATGTGTGGGAACATGCTCCCGGAAGGAGTGATAGCATGTTAGAAGGTACAGAAGCATGAATGAGTATGACACACTGAAGCAGTTGAATGTAGGAGTTCTCACCTCTCTAGATCCTACATGCCACAGAACTACTCGTTCAGCAATCTACACCTGATACCAATTTTATGATTTTTTGTGGTATTCCTAAAGGAAAAGACTGCCATATGACAGCTGTTCTCATCCATTTTCTGTCATTCCCTTTAGAGTCACCTGTTCTTACTTTGCCAGTAATTACTGATTGATTTGACACATGCTGGTGACACATAACATCTGTGTCAAACATGGTCAGGGCTCTAACCTCACACATGTTCTTTCAGGTAATCCTTTATGACATACTAGAGTCCCAGTGCACGAAATTCATGTGGGGGGCAGGGGACCCCTTGGGGGATGTTCAACTGCTGGTTTGGGCCCAATCCTGGGGCTCAGGCCTAAATTGGCAGTAGGACATCCCTCTAACAATTCTGAACCTCTGGCTCCTAACCACTCACCTGCCTGCCTGTCTGATTGTCCCTAAACTGTCCCCCCTACCAGCCTGATCGCCCTCAACTGCCTCCTCCTGCCAGCCTGATCACCCCCAACTGCTCCCCCTCTACCTCCGTTGGCCTGGTTGCCCCACACAGCCTGCTGCTTGGTCATTTGGTCATTCCTAATTAACCCCCGTGCTGGCCTGGTTGCCCCATGCAACCTGTTCACTTGTACATTTGGTTGTGATGGTTGCTTAGGCTTATATATAGATAGATTCCTAATAAGTGGAGGTTACAATATTATTGAGGCTAAAGCTGACACTGGAATTAAAGCAAATAATATAAATATCTTTTTATGTCAAGATATCTTAACACTTACAAATATTAGAATTGATGACCAATATGAAATTGAATTGTTAAGTCATGGCATTAAAACTGGTTGAATGTTTACCCTAAGTAAATTTCTTCCCTTTCATAATTAAGCCATGAGCTAGGAAATCTGGGTAAGTTCCACATACAGAACTTAAACGTGTAAAGACAGGGTTCAGTAACCAGAAACTAAAGACAGACTTGATTTTGGACTTGAGAAAACAGCAAAACAATAGAAAATTACTTTTATAGTGTTGAAAAAAATATGTTTCAAGGCAATCTAATCATTTAAAAATCTTCATTAGGTTAGAAGATACTGCGTTCAAAATTACATTAATTTTAAAAATGATTATTTCTTTGACAGTTTAGGCTATTTTGTTCGCTTGCTTTTAAACTTACTTTCAGTGGCTTGCTTTTTAAGTCTCCTTGCATATATTTTTCTAAGGATAAGTACCTTTCACAGCATTGCCCTTTTCTCCAAACTCAACTCAGCTCCTGTCTTTTGGGTGGGTTTTCTAGTTAATCTTACCCCCTCTCCCCCAGGGATTGCATGTCTGCTAATATTTCTTCCAGTCCTCACCCATGTTGCTTTTAGATTGTTCTTCAGCATTTTCACATGGACACATGGATTTGAGTTAATTCAATTAATCTCCTGCCTCCTTTATTCATTCATTTATTTTTGTATTTATTACTGTCAAGGCTTTTTGGTTGTAAGAGAAAAGCCATTCAGACTATTCTAGGAAAAAAAGAGTGAATTGAAAGGCAGCTAGAGCAGCTTAGAAGAATTCGGAGGCCAGGAAATAAGTACAATCAGGGCAAAGAAGGTTTACAAAATCAGTGCCGGAGTCTACTCCCTTCTCCCACTGATGGACTGGCCTCCTGATTTATCGTTTTCTGCCCTCTGCTCAGTTCTGCTTCATTATTTGCAACCTTCATTATTGGCTGTTCTGCTGTCCCTTACCTTCTGCCTGGACACAGTCTTTGCTTAAGTGAATCCAGGTCTGACTTTGGTTCTGTACCTCTCATCATGTCTCTCCACTCCCACCCCAACCAGCTGTCATCTCACTATCTCAATTGTTAAACCTAATTCTACGTTCCTAAGTCAGAGAATCTGATTTGCTTAAATGAATCAGAGAATTGTGGATGGTGTCTCCTCAGGGCAGCTGTTTATAGCTCAGGTGAGGGGATGAATATCATTTGGGACAAACAGAATGGATTCTCTGAACACAGGCTGTGGGCATCCTGTCTAAAGTAGCACATTCTCTCAGAGTGTCCTGGTCACCACGGGCAAAGTCTGGCCTATATTTTTTCAAACTTTTGAGTAATGAGGGGACTTTTAGAATTTCTCTGATGAGCATGTAACTAGAAATGACAATCAGGAGTTATGGCTTACTAGCTTCACAGGTGCAACACAGGGAAGGGACCCTATATGGGAGCCTGGAGAGCAAACATTTCAGTTTGGGCCCTGCTTCTGAATAATGATGTGACCTTGAGGAAATCCTGTCTGCTTATGGGCCTCCATGTCCTAACCCACGAAGGGCCCAACCGTGCCTCAGTACCCCACAAGGCTGTTCTGAGGATAAAATGAAATAATGTTCGAGAAAGCGCTTTGCACACTGAAAGGCACTTTAGAAAGGTCAGTGGGTATTTTTATTTACTTTATGAGCCAGGAGAGATGAAGCCCTGGTTTCACTGACAGGGGGATTTTCCTCCCAGATCTGTTTTCTTTTGAGAGCTTGGCTTTGCCGAGTTAATGAGTACTTTCCTAATAAGGATCCTTTTACTGCTTTGATTTTTGTGAACTTCCCTTTACTCTGATTCGAAGTCACATGGGAAGGTGCTCTTGTAAAGCCATTGTTTAATTTAGACTTTTCATACTGCGTGGACGTCCGGCTATTCTCTGGTTTCAGTCTCCAAGGAGCCTGCGAGGGCAGACGGTGCTTCTTTCCCTTACATATAGTTTGGCAGCAAATGAGATGTTTTCAATAGGGATTAAAAAACCTTGCAGTATGCAATCTGTCACCTCAAGGAAGAAGCACATCCTGTTCTGAAGCCCTTGCTTCAGAGCAGGCCGAGGAGCATAACCCGGTGTTTTCACTCATGACTCAAGCTACAGCCTGGGATGAAGTTGTACAGAGCCTTGCTCACGCTGGTGCTGTAAGAACAATGTGAGAAGCCACCACACAGGGCTCTTGATTTTAGTAACACCTTTCTAGTCAGGACTCTGAGTTCTGCTCAGCATGCCTCAAACTCTTATGCTACCACACAGGAAAAGTGAAAAAATGATGTTGAAAAGACCATTACCTAGAAGCAGATATACATTTTTTTTTAAATCCTCACCTGAGGATGTGTTTATTGATTTTAGAGAGAGAACATTGATGCGAAAGGGAAACATCTATTGGTTGCCTCCTGTATAAGCCAGGGATCAGGCCCACAACTTATGTATGTGCCCTGACTGAGAATTGAACCCATGACCTTTTGGTACACAGGACAATGCTCCAGCTAACTGAGCCGCTGGCTGGGGCTAAGTAGATATGCTTTCAATTTAATCTTCTATGTAAAGCAAGCATGTCAAACTCATGCCCATGGGCCGCATGCCTCGTTTATTTTGCCCTGTTAGCCTTTGAGTTTGACGTGCTTGATGTAAAGAGATTCAGGCAGCTGGTAGTTGCCTTGCTTTCCCTAAGATCACTTTCTGTGGCTCAGATGGAGACAATTGTTCCAAGTTGTTAGGTTAAACTTCACTTGTTAATTATGATCTAATATGTGCTTTCTAAGCTTTTGGGATCCAGGGAATAAAGCAAGATGAAGCTTTAAAGAAATGAGGTGTCTTTTATAACCATAATTTATTCCATAGTCACTGTCTACAGTGACCGGGAGTCAAAAACAACCTCTTCACATCCCCTGTCTCTTGCTTTTTGTCTTGTGTTTCTTTTTTTGTTGTTGTTAATCCTCACCTGAGGATATATATATATTTTTCCATTGATTTTCCTCCTCTTTTTTTAGAGAGCGTGGAGGGGAGGGAGGGAGGTGAAGAAAGAGAAACATCAATGTGTGTGAGAGAGCTATCAATTGGTTGTCTCCCGTGCATGAACCTGCAACCTAGGTACATGCCCTTTACCGGAAATTGAGCCCAGGACTCTTCGGTCTGCAGGTTGATGTTCCAACAACTGAGTCATGCTGGCCAGAGCTTGTCTTGTATTTCTATTACATTGGGATAATAGTTTTGACAGTTGAGGGCTTGTTTATCTCCATCCGGAAACCCCCAACGAAGTCCCACAGTGCTAGGCCAACAGGCAGGACTTCCAAAGTGTCCCATCTATTGTGATCTTATCCTCTCTCCTTTGTTCTAGCCCAGTGCCTGGGACTGGATTTAGTGTCAGGCCACAGATACGATAAATTGTCCAGTGTGTAATACGATTGGGTTGTCAGCCAGCTCCTGAAACCCACATCTGGGTGGTAGTAAAGGCAGCACTGGGATTCTGATATTATAACTCATGGTTCTATTTTCTGTCCCTCAAACAGTGACTTCTTTTATGAGTTATAGCTGAAAACAAACATTAACTGTAATTTAAAAATGTTACATTTGGAACGTCAGACCAAGAAATCTTAGCATTCTAGTGTCCACAAGAAGCAGAATTTTGTTTTTTTACTCTACTGTAAGACCCAGTTTCCATTAGCACCAGATTTCTTTATAATAAGAGGCCTAGCCTGTGGGAAATGTTCTATAATGTGAATGCTACTGTTTTATAGCCAAACTTTAAATGCGGCCAACTCTTTGCAAGATTTATTGCAAGAATCTCTGGGATTCCCAGTGGCGTCTCACTTGAGTACATGAACAGGTGCAGTCAGCAACCTGATCTGTCACTTGAAAGTAGTTAGAGACCAGAAGAACGAACATCAGGCTTGCTGTAGACGAGGCTCCTGTCTTGAGTGTCAGGTTGGCCGAATTTTCTTTAAATTCTAAAATTCTAAGACTTTTGGGAAAATTTAAGAGATATTTGGGTGAAAAGTCAATTAGAGCATTCACCTATGGAGAAGTTGAGACAGAGGGGAAGGCTGGATTGGTTTCTCGTTATTAATTTCATGTTACCCCTAAGCGCGTTATACCACAGCCTCTGACATACTGATGCTAATTATTACAAAACATTTAAAAAATCTGAATGAAAACTTAAAGTGGCACAACAGTGGGGAAGTGGACAGTTTTGTATGAATCCTACACCTGCCACCTGCTAGCTGAGTAACTCTGGGCAAGTTCAACATTGTTAGCCTCCGTTTCTTGATCTAGAAAATGGCAATATTACATTTACCTCAGAAGTTCGTGGAGATTAGTGAACAGAGTATGCAAATGTTAAATATACCAGAGGCCCAATGCATGAAGTTCATGCAAGGAGCTCAACCCTCGCAGCCCTGGCAACTTGCCTTGGCCCTCACAGCCCTGGCTTCGTCCAGAAGGTTGTTGGGAAGGTTGTTCGGCTGTCCGGTCTAATTAGCATATTACACTTGTGTTGTTATAGGTACAGCAGTTCTCACACTGCCTGGCACACAGTGAACATACACGTGAGCATCATCATTTTTTGTCTAGATAGTTGAAATAGACTCTTCGCAGTCTCCTTGCTTCTGCCCCGGCTCTGCCTCATTCTGTTCTCAACATAGCAGCCAGAATGATCTTGTTATAATGTACGTTGCATGGTGTCACTTCTCTGCTCATAACCTTCCAATGGCGTCTCCTTCCACTCAGAGCAAAAGCCACACTTAATGGCTGGCAGGTGTTCAATCTCATCTCCTCCTCCTCTCCTTTGGACTTTCGCTTGCCTATAGCATTGATTGTCTCCCCTAATACAAGGTAAGCTCCAGAGGGACAAGGTTTTCTTTTTGTTGACTTTGTTCATAGCTGCATCCCTAGTGCCTAGAACAGAGCCTGGCACATGGAAACTATTGACAGATATTTGTTCAGGTAGTTTTGAAAAACCAAACAAATGGGAGCCATTATTAGTGAATTAATGGGATTCCTCAGTATTAGGAAATGTATCTGATTATTTATCCATTCAACGAATATTGGTTAAGCATATAATACTGGCTAGCATTACACTACCCTGTTTCCCCAAAAGTAAGACATCCTCTGAAAATAAGACCTACTTACAATTTTGCCTCTTGCTGAAATATAAGGTATCCCCCGAAAATAAGACCTCTCCAATAATAAGGCCTCCCTGAACATAAGGCCTCCCCAATAATAAGGCCCCCCCAAAGCTACCTTAACTCTGGACTCTGGGCGTAGTGGTGGGCGCTGAGGTGCAGCTCACTGTTGGCCGCAGCGTAGCCAGAACAGACAGGAAGTGTGAGGTCTCTTAATCAGAGAGCCCGTGCAGCCGCCAGGACAAGCTGCTGCCTGCTGCTCGTGCTGCCCTGACGGAGTCTGGCTGACTCACAATTAGACAGTGAGTCGCGCAGGGCAGGAGTCGGGCACATTGTGTGGACACACAGGTAATAAATTTCCTTTTTTTTTGTTCAACAATAAATGTGTACCGTATTCTTCTTCATGGAAAAATAAGACATCCCCTGAAAATAAGACCTAGTGCATCTTTGGGAGCAAAAATTAATATAAGACACTGTCTTATTTTCGGGGAAATAGGGTAGTTGTTGGGGGTAGAGCCAAAAACAAAACACAAGGTCCTGCTCGCTGGAGCTTATGGTTTTAGGGTTACAAGAATCGCACTGAGTAGTTAGTTTGAATTGTGAAAAGTTGAAAGAGTATTACCATTTCGTTAACCTCTTGTGAGTAGAAAAGGGAATATTTCAAACCTTAAATATCAACTTTACTTATTTAAATATCAACTTTATTGGAAGTTTTCAGAATATCTAAACATTATATTCTAAAGGTTTAAAAATCATTTATTTACTAAAAGTATTTAAGGTTATTTTCAAAAAGTATTTAAGGTAGAATTAGAAAAGTGTATTTAACTTTTTTTTAAACCTGTGAAAGAAAATAGATTAAACATCCTCCTGGTGATTGGATTTAAAGCCTTAAATATTTTTCCTCATCCTGATCAAATTAATATCACATTTAAAAATCACATATAATAACTTAGAGATATACTACAATTAATAATGACTTACCAAAATGTTACTAAAGCTTCTACCTAATTTTAACTTCAGATAATTTGATGTAGGTTTCTTCACAAAGCAACATTATCTTAGAGTTTGCAATTTTGTTAACCTCTTGTGATTAGAAAAGATATTTCAAACTTCCCATTTTATTACTCTGAACTTAGCTCGAATTTCAAAAGTTATTACCAGATTTAATTTTAATAATTTTATTCTCTATATGAGAGTAAGCTGTTAAATTTATTTAATCAGGTAAGTTGGTATCATGTAGATTTTAAAATGATTCTTGATTAACTTATCTTTTGATTTCAATTTAAAATGGTCTCCCAGACCCTGACTGGTTTGGCTCAGTGGATAGAGCATCGGCCTGCGGACTGAAGGGTCCCAGGTTTGATTCCAGTCAAGGGCATGTACCTTGGTGTGGGCACATTCCCAGTGTGGGGTGTGCAGGAGCCAGCTGATCAATGTTTTTCTCTCATCAATGTTTCTAACTCTCTATCCCTCTCCCTTCCTCTCTAAAAAAAAATCAATAAAATATATTAAAAAAAATAGTCTCCCAGTTACTTAGTAGTTTTGTTTTTAAAATCACCATTCTGACAGTCTGCCAAAGTCTGATCTCAATGAGACTCCTTCATGGATATATATATTTTTTCCCTGTGAATGCATTGCTTCGGGCTGCACTGGTCACAATGAATTTGTCATGTTCAATGCAAGTAAGACAAGCTTGACTCATGCAAAGGAAATCATCATAGCTTAGAATAATCAAGTGGGAGGTTTGAAATACTCCCTTTTCTACTCACAAGAGGTTAACGAAATGGTAAACTCTAAGATATGGTTACTTTGTGATAATCCTGGGTCAAATTATCAAGGTTTATGCTCAAATGGAATTAAAATTAGGTAGAAGGAAGTTCTAGTTGATTGTGATCTGGCCAATATCAAAGCTATAGTGATCAGATGTTTCACATTTACTGGGGCTATATTTTGTCCTTGCATGTGTATAATTGAATTAAGGTTACATTTGGGAAACATGATAATTCAATAGCATCTTCTGCCTATTTTCTTAATAAGTGGGAAGCCAGATGCACCAAAGAGTGGTGAATAGGAAAAGAATGAAAGGTCTTATTTGTTAAAAACAAATAATAATGATGAAAATTGATAAATTTTTGAGTGATAAGTAAGAAAAAAATCTTATAAGTAAACCAGAAAGGTAAAAAGCTGAATCAGAGAAATATTTATTTAGTTCCAAGACCTAGTCTGTGTTAAATTTAATTTATTCTACTCCGGTCCTATATAATAAAAGCCTAACATGCTAAGTGTTTGGTCAGCTGGTCAGCTGTTCAACCAATCTAAGTGTAATATGCTAATGATATGCTAAGGCCGCTCAGCCACTCTCTATGACGTGCACTGACCACCAGGGGGCAGATGCTCTGACAGGTAGGTTAGCTTGCTACTCAGGTCCAGCTGATCGGGACTGAATAAGATGGGCCAGACATGTCCTGGAGCCCTCCCATGGTCCCTCCCCTGCTGGCCAACTTCTTGAGTTCCTTCTGGCCCCGATCGTGCACCAGTGTGGTCGGTCCCTTGGCCTGGCCTGTGCCCTCTCACAATCCGGGACCTCTTGGGGGTTGTCAGAGAGTCAATTTTGACCTGATCCCACAGGCCAGGCTGAGGGACCCACTGGTGTACGAATTCGTGCACTGGGCCTCTAGTAGAATTATAAAACTTAATTTTTTTCTCAAGGAATGTTATAGAAAGTGCTATTCCCAAACAGAATTGCCACAAAAAGCAATAACTTTTATTTAGAAGGTCGAAAATAAATTTGAAAAGCACAAGGAGAGGAAAACTTTTCTTTGTGGTGACTTTTTGAAAAGATTCCAGACATCCTCAAAATAAGATTCCTATACTGTCTGTAGGTGTAATGGGAAGGAAATAAAAAAAAAATGCTTCAAAAATCTCTTAGTAACTAGTACTTTTGTTTTAAATAATTCTCATCATAATTCCATTGTATTCAATACACATTTACTGAGAGCTTAGTATGTGGTAGGTGCTGAGAGCACAAGGACAAATGTGCCTGATTCTCGATTCAAGTAATTCACAGCTCAGTGAGAGCCAGTTACAAGGTTAGGCAAGAAGGAAGCTAAAATTTATTGACCACCAAACCATCTGCTAGACCTTTTGCTAGGGCATACACACTTTATTACTTTTAATCCTTATGGAAAAGTTATGAGGTAGATATTATACTGAATAGCCATTTTATCACTTAAGAACTAGAGGGTGAGCCAGTGAACAGGAGGAGCTAGAATTTAGTGCTAAGTTACCTGCCTCCAAGACTTTGATTCTTTCTACTCCAGGATGCTATAAAGAGATGTGTATATACAGATACACGTGTGTGTGTGTGTGTGTGTTCAAGCACAAACATAAGTTTGTATATATTTATGTATACATGCATATAAACACAAATATATATATACATACACTAGTGGCCAGTGCACGAAATTCGTGCGCATTAAAAGGAAATTAATTAGAGGAAATATTTTAATATTGCTATTTGCCCTTTCTCTATAATAGAAGTGTCAGAGATTAAAGAAAATTAGTAAAACTTATATGAAAATCTTCATCCTGTCAGAGTCTGGGGTGCACCATGGAACCCAGAGTCAAGTCTTCAACCACCCACGTGCACCTCAAAATTGCTCAAGACCCAAACCTGGACGGCCCCCCTTCATTGGGCTAGATCCAGACCTGGCCAGTCCCACCCTGTCAAGCCCTTCCAGGTGGGGGAGTGCAGCCTCAGGTCCCCTGGGTGCCAGAGCAGGGGGGCACAGCCTGAGGTCCCCTATCAAGCCCTGCTGGGTGGAGGGAGTGGCCTGTGATCCCCTAGCCTGGCGCCAGGACAGGGGGCACAGCCTGAGGTCTTTGGCCTGGTGCCAGAGTGGGGAGCATGGCTTGAGGTCTCCTGTCAAGCCCTGTGGGTGGAAGGCACAACCTGAGGTCCCCTGTCAAGCCCCATGCAGGAGGTGGGTGGGCGCACAGCCTCAGGTCCCTGCTGATTGCTCCTTAAGGCTCGTTATGGAAACTTAGCCTCAGCTGTGGGTGCAAATTGACTGGAGTGACATATTTTTAATCCTAGCAAAATGATATTTTTTTTCCACTGATTTTTATTTAGACAGGTTGGAAGGGAGGAAAAGAGACACAGAGAGAGAAACATCGATGTGAAAGAGACACATTGATTGATTGCTTCTCTCACTCACCCTGTCCAAGGCTGGGGATCAAACCTGCAGCTGAGATATGTGCCCTTGACCAGAATAAAACTCAGGACCCTTCAGTCCACAGTCCTGAGCTAAACTGGCTAGGACTATATATTTAATTTTTATTCTAAAATTAAGATTTTATATTTTTTAGAAGAGTTTTGAATTCATAGAAAGATTAAGGAGAAAGTACAAAGATTCTTATTATATCCCTTGCACCTACACATTTTTCACTGCCCCCATTATCAAAATTTAAATGCAACTAAAGGCAGTAAACTCACTTCTTGAAATTTACCTTAGAATATATTAGTAAAAATGCACAGACATTTCTACAGCATTGCCATTGCTTTGTCATTTATAATAGAGAAAATTAAAAATAAATTAAATATCCATTAATGGGGACTAATTAAATAATCATAGCTCTTCAAATAATGGAATATTATGCAGCCATTAAAAGAAGTGAGGCAACTCTAAGTTTATTGACATGGAATGATGACCAGGAAATATTAACAGGAAAAATAAAATTATAAAAGCATATACAAAATATGACCCAGTCATGTTGGAAAAAGAGTATACACATATGTGTTTGTATTGACATAGAGAATATTTCTAAAAATAGATAGTAGCCTTGGTTGCTTTTATGGAGTTGTGGTTGGGCTGTAATGTTGAGATGGAGCTGGAGTGAGGAATATATTTTATTTGATACATTATGCTTTTGGGCCATGTTAAAGTTTTTATAGTAAACATTTATTATTTCTGTAAATAATTTTTCTAAAAAGAAGAATAAAAAGGTGATTTTATCTAAGGGAAAGTTATTGATAACAGTCTACTTGGAATATTAAAGTATCTTCTGAATAAGTAGCTATTAAAAGATAATAAATGAAGAGATTAATCAAAGAATGTGTATGCATATATGCATAACCCATGGACATAGACAATAGTGTGGTGAAGACCTGGGTTGGGGGGCAGGTGCGGGCTGAAAGAGGGTTAATTGGGGTGGGGGGAAGAAGACATCTGTAATATTTTCAACAATAAAAATAAAAAGATTAAAATATATAATAAATTAAAAACCTATTTATATAAGGGCATTTGAAAATTCATTTCCAGTGAAATTAGTTTATCTAATTTTATGTTCCTCATTGTAAGACAATGAAAATATTTGTACAGGAGACTTTTTAAAAGTTCATAATATCTGAAATATTAAATTATCTCATTGAATATTTCCATTCTCTGTGAACTTTAATACTAATAGCCTGTGTTATGTATTTAATATGTTTTCTGCTGATTTGGCATTGTTTTTTATCTTAGAAACATTTTGATGCAAGGGATGCTAATCATAGTCAAAAATGTTTCTGTTGAATTTCTTTTCAGATAATGTAGAAAATAAAGTGTTATAATTTTACCAAGTACATATTTTGGAGTTTGTTTTTGCAATGAAGTTTTCAGAACATCATTAAAAACCAGAATTTTAACAATTAAGGAATAGGAAATGTACTCAGATAATTACTGACCTTATATATCCTCATCCAAGGATATGTTTTTATATATGTTCAGGGAGGGAAGAGAAAGAGAGAGAGAGAGAGAGAGAGAGAGAGAGAGAGAGAGAGAGAGAGAGAGAGAGAGAGAGAGACATTGATATGAGAGAAATATCAATAAGTTGCCTCCAAAGCATTTCCTGACTGAGGATTGAAACCACAACCTAGGTGCCCTGACTAGGAATCAAACCCACAGACTTTTGGTGCATGGGATGATGCTCCGACCAACTGAACCATCTGGCCAAGGGCAGTCTTTGTATACTTTTTGTTTAACATTATGGTATCTACTATCTTGGTGATCTATGTTTATATATCGAACTTGTTTCATTCACTAGGTTTGGAATACTTGAAGGTAACATGTGTTCAGTATCCTAGGATGTATTTACCAGCAAATTGACCAGACCCCACAGTAACTAGCATGGATGTACCAGCAAGTTGATATACTGTCTCAGGGATTAAAATGAAACTCTTAGGAGTCTACTTGTTGAGTTCACGAGCATATACTTTGAGATTTGTGTTTTAGCTTCACCTTCCCTATGTGAGTGACATTTTTGTGAGGCAATCAACTTCTCTCTGTTCCTGGTATATTTAACTCTTCTTCCTTCACTGTCTTCAAGTAAAGGTCACTAACTCCTGTTTCTATACTGCTTAAACATCTCATGGGGTATAGCCATTTTCACATGACCACCACCCTTAATTCACTGTGAGGTCTACTGTGATTATAGAGCCCTGGCCAAATAGTTTTCTTATTGTCTTAGACAGTGGTTCTCAACCTTGTTCCTCATGTTGTGACCCAACCATAACATTATTTTCGTTGCTACTTCATTACTGTAATGTTGCTACTGTTATGAATCATAATGTGAATATCTGATATGCAGGATGGTCTTAGGCGACCCCTGTGAAAGGGTCGTTTGACCACCAAAGGGGTAATGACCCACAGGTTGAGAACTGCGGCCTAGAAGGATGGAGAGTACTCCCATCTGCCCACCTCCAGGGTAAGTCCTTGAATATTATAAGCATTTAATAAACAGTAAAATAATGCTTGCATTTTTATGAAAAGTAAGATGCTGCTTGCAAATCAAATAAACAAACATTCATTGAACATACATGCTGTGTAGAGCTCTGGGCAAGAGTCTATGGAGAGTTTGAAGAGGTCTAAGATGCTAGGTTCTTAACATCTACCTGATGAAACTAAGTAACAATAAAATATAGTTGCCTTAATAACCAGATATGCAAAAATTCAAACAATGCCACAGGTGGTTTATCATTAATTACTGAATTTATTATATAGGATGTGAGTGCTAACAGTTCAGAGGAGAAATTGGCCATTGTGACCTGCAGCCATCTGCAAAGACTACACAGAGGAAGAAATATGTGAGCCTGGTATTAGAGTGAAAGTCAGATTTGTGTGAGTGAATATAATCCAATGGAAAAGAAGAAGCAGAGCAGAATGGGGAGAAATAATCCTATCTCCTAGAGCAGAGTGCCCCTGTAGAGTAGTGTTCTTCAATTGTTTGAGTTCATAAATACTTCTAAGAATTGGATAGACATTTGAATTCCCCTCCAAAAAACGACTGTATAAAAATAAATGCAGCCCTAGCTAGGTAACTCAGTTGGTTAGAGCATCATCCTATATACCAAAGGCTTCAGGTTTAATTCTCCATCAGGGGACATACATAGGTTTCCCAGTTTGATCTCTGGTAGAGGTGCCAACCAGAAGCAACCGATTTCTCTTCCTTCCTCCTTCTTTCAAAAATCAATAAAACATATCCTCGGGTGAGGATAAAAAAGAAAAAAAATATGTGCATTTTGAGGGCTTTAAGTACATGTAGCTTACCCATAGTTAGCCGATGGGTTCATAAATCCCTTCATTTAAGAACCACGTTTCAGAAGAGATGAATGGGAAGGGAGAAGTGACGTGTGTAGATTTTAAAGAGCTTTAGATAGTAGACTAAATAGAAGTAAGGAGAAAAAGTAAAATGACTCCATTTTGATTTAGGAATTTTTTCCACTTTGACTTTTTAAATCTATAGAATAGGAACAATGATCATACTTTTTAAGATTGTTGAGATGATTAACAGTGATAATGATCTAGAAAGTACACTGTACATCATGCTTGTATTTATTCCACAGAGAAGAAATAAAACCTGAAGATTTTTGATTATTGAATAATGTGATTACAATGGGATTTTAGAGAGAAACTTGTTGGCAGAGTGCAAGTTGGAATAAAAGGAAAAGGAGCTATACCCACCGAGTGTGGAAGAGGGGGAAATACTCACATACAGAATGAGGTGAATAGGCCATAAACAACAGTCTCTGTTGGGCAAGAGGAAGACTATTTTTATAGGGAAGAAAAGTCACACCAGGAAGAACTAGAATTTAAAAATATTTCTTCCTTACAGGAACATACTCCCACTTAGTAATTTAGAAATAAGTGATTGCAATAGTCATAAATGTTCACTTAAATATTCAAGAAATAATTGTGGCTGCAGTTGGTAGAATACATGATAGATTTGTCAAGGGGGATAGAAGCCTCTTTTGGAGAGTTTCATACTACATTACATAGGAAGATGAGTTAGGAAATTTTCCCAAGGGTAACACCATTTGCTTGATTTCTGTGTGGGACAATTGACTTCTTTCTGCTCCTCTCATCTTTAACCTGTCCCTGATGGCTCATTAGAGAGACTCACAATTGGTCTACAGATGCTAAACAACTGATGATTCTATCTTTTTGTTTCTACTATACTTAATTCACCCTTGTATCTTTCTATGTGGTTATGCCATCAGCTTCTTAAGTTCTAAGAAAATTTCTTCAGTTATATTTTGATAGTTTATGCTCTCTATTTTGTTGATTATGTATCTACCAATAAAAGTCTTTGTTATGTTTATGAATTCTAACTTCTTGGGATATAGTAATGAACATGAAGACTAAAAATCCTGTCCTTGTGAAGTGTACATTCTAATGGTAGAGATAAGTAAGTCAAATAAGAAGCATGTTAAGTAATAATAAGTGCTTAGGAGAAAAAATAAGGCCAGGAAAGGAGTATGATTTGGGATGTGTGTGTGTGTGTGTGTGTGTGTGTGTGTGTGTGTGTGTGTGTGTGTGATTTGCAATTTTAGATGCAGTCACCAGAAAAGGCTTCACTGACAGAGTGAGGTTTGAGTGAAGTCAATAGAAAGTAAGAGAGTTAACCAGGTAGATCTGTGGGGAGAAAGACTTCTAGGCAAAAGAAATATCAAGTTCAAAGTAAAGCTGCATTTAAGAAATAGTAAGGAATCCAGGTTGACTGTCGTGAAGGAAGCAAATGGGAGAGTGGAGGGGATGAGATTAAAGGCAATCAGGGCTCAAATTATGTCAAAGCCTCATGGGTAGGAAGGTGGGTTTGGGGGGTGTGGTTGAGCAGAGGAGTAACATGATCTCACATGTCTTTAATGGGATCACTTTGGCTGGTGTGTTGAGATAGTTTGAAGCTGGACAAAGGTAGAAACAAGGGTTCCATTTAGGAAGCTGTTGCAACAAATCAGAAGAGCTAATGATGGCTTGTACTGGCATAGTGGCAGTGAAGATTGTGAGGTGAGGTGAGTTCTTTATATGTTTTGAAGGTGGAGGGGTCATGATTTTCTGGCAGACCATATCAAAGAAAGTTGACTCAAGATTTTGGCATGAACCTAAAAAAGGTTACCAGAAACTGAAAAGAGGAAAAGTGTAGGAGGAAAAGGCTGTTTTTATCTCTATTGGGGGGAGGGGGAGAGGTTTATAATTAGGCACTGGAAATATGAGATGCCTGTTACACACCCAGATTGAGATGTAATTGTTTGACATTTAGGTTTGGATGTTGAGGTGAGGTATGTGGGCAGGAGATACAGATGTGGAAGCCATCAGCATGTAGGTGATCTGTATGACCATAAGACTCCACAAGATAGCCTAAGACAGCGGTTCTCAACCTGTGGGTTTTGACCCCTTTGGGGGTCAAACAACCCTTTCACAGGGGTTGCCTAAATACATCCTGCATATCAGGTATTTACATTATGATTCGTAACAGTAACAAAATTACAGTTATGAAGTAGCAAAGAAAATAATTTTATGGTTGGGGTCACCACAACATGAGGAACTGTATTAAAAGGTCGTGGCATTAGGAAGGTTGAGAACCACTGGCCTAGGAGGTGAGTGTGGATTATGAAGAGATGTAAGGGGTGGGTCCAGAGGCACTGACCTCCTCTAGAGATCAGGCAGGTGAGTGAGAAACAGCAGAAGAGGCTGAGAGGAAGTGGACAAAAAGGTAGGAGGAAAGTAGGCCAAGCAAAAAACATTTTCCAAGGAGGGAATGATCTCTCATCTGTTAGGTGCTGCTGATAAGCAAAGTGAGATTAAGACTCAGACATGACTTTCTTTTGGTGGTTTTGATAGGAACAGTTTTAGAGAAGTAGTATGGGTGAAAATCAGATAGGCGTGTACTGCTGGACCCGATGTGCTAGGATTTTGTTGAGGACTTTGGCATCTATGTTCATGAGGAATATTGGCCTGTAATTCTCTTTCATTGTGTTGTCCTTATCTGGTTTTGGTATTAGGGTAATGCTGGCTTCATAGAATGAGCTTGGAAGTGTTACTTCCTCTTGAATTTTTTGGAATAGTCTGAGGAGGATAGGTTTTAGTTCTTCCTTGAATGTTTGGTAAAACTCCCCTGTGAAGCCATCTGGCCCTGGGCTTTTGTTCACTGGAAGCTTTTTGATTACTGCTTCAATTTCTTCCATAGTTATTGGCCTATTAAGATTTTTAGATTCTTCCTGATTAAGTTTTGGAAGGTTGTATTTTTCTAGAAATATGTCCATTTCCTCCAGGTTGTACAGTTTGTTGGAATAGAGTTATTCATAGTATTTTTTTAACAATCCTTTGTATTTCTGTGGGGTCAGTTGTTATTTCTCCTCTTTCATTTCTAATTTTGTGTATTTGGGTCCTCTCTCTTTGCTTCTTGGTAAGCTTGGCTAGAAGTTCATCAATCTTGTTTATCCTTTCAAAGAACCAGCTCTTCGTTTTGTTGATCTTTTTGTTTTTTCCCTCTCTATGTCATTTATCTCTGCTCTGATCTTTATTATTTCTTTCCTTCTGCTTACACTGGGTTTTTCTTGTTGTTCTCTTTCTAAATCTTTGAGTTATAGGTTTAGGTAATTTGTTATCACTGTTTCTTGTTTTTTGCAGTAGGCTTGTAGAGCTATGAACTTCCCTCTCAAGACTGCTTTCCTGGGTGTCCCACAGGTTTGGATTGTTGTGTTTTCATTGTCATTTGTTGCCATGATGTTTTTTATTTCTTTTTTGATCTCTGTGGTAACTCAGTGTTATCACTGATAAAGGTTTAATCTCCAACATTTATAGGGAACTCATACAACTTAACAAAAGGAAGATAAACAATCCAATCAAAAAATGGGCAAAGGACCTAAATAGACACTTTTCAAAAGAGGACATTCAGAAAGCCAAGAGACATATGAAAACATGCTCAAAGTCACTAATCGCCTGAGAGATGCAAATTAAAACAACAATGAGGTACCATCTCACACCTGTCAGAATGGCTATCATCAACAAATCAACAAATGACAAGTGCTGGAGAGGATGCGGAGAAAAAGGAACCCTCGTGCACTGCTGGTAGGAATGCAGACTGGTGCAACTACTATGGAAGACAGTATGGTGTTTCCTCAATAAATTTAAAAATGGAATTGCCATTTGACCCAGTGATCCAATTTCTAGGGATATATCCCAAGAAGCCAGAAACACCAATCAGAAAGAATATATGCACCCCTATGTTCATAGCAGCACAATTCACCATAGCTAAGATTTGGAAACAGCCGAAGTGCCCATCAGCAGATGAATGGATTAGAAAGCTGTGGTACATCTGCACAATGGAATACTATGCTGCTGTAAAAAAGAAGGAACTCTTACCATTTGCGTCAGCATGGATGGAACTGGAGAGCATTATGCTAAGTAAAATAAGCCAATCAATGAAAGAAAAATACCACATGACAACACTCATATGTGGATAATAAAGACCATTATAAACTGATAAACAGAAATAGATGCAGAAGCAGAGCAGCATTAAACAGACTGTCAAACTGCAGCAGGAAGGCTGGGGAGGGTTGGGGGGGGAGGGGAAAGAGATCAACCAAAGGACTTTTATGCATCCATATAAGCATAACCAATGGACACAAGACACTGGGGGGTAGGGGAGGATAGGGGAAGGTCAAAGGGGGAAAAGGATACATATGTACTACTCTTTGTAATATTTTAAACAATAATAAAAAAAGAAAAAATCAGATAGGAGTAGGTTAAGACAGAGGGGAGGGAAGGAATTGTAAATAGTGGATGTAGACAACTTTATTAGGGAGCTTTGCTAAAAAGAGAAGAAAAAATAAGATTGTAGTTGAAACTTTATTCTGTATTTTGGGAACTCATATTGTTCAGATTTTGAGTATTCTGGATTGATTCTCTTATTTTCTTTTAAAATTTCCAATTGTTTATCTTGTTTTTCTTGTTGGGAGAGTCTTTTACATTTTATTTTTAAACCTCACCCAGGGATATGGTTTTTTTATTTATTTGTATTGATTTTTAGAGAGAAAGGAAGGAGGAGAGCAAAAGAGCAAGAGAGAAACATTGATGTAAAAGAGAAACATCAATCTGTTGACTTCCATATGTGCCCTGACTAAGATTGAACCAGCAACCTAGGTATGTGTCCTGACTGGCAATTGAACCCACAACCTTTTAGTGTATGAAGTGATGTTCCAATCAAATGAGACACCTTGCCAGGGCTGATTTTATTTTAAAACTTTTCCATTGATTTTTTTTCTCCTATCATTTTAATTACAAGAGCTCTTCTTTATTTTTGTTTGTTCTTTTATCATATGAGTTGTGAGCACTGTTTGTCTTTGTTCTTCATTTATCATAAGTTCTGTTAAATTGCTGAAGATTAATATGTATATAACTAATAATAAAGCTTTCAATTTTGGACTAGTTAGCTTTTCTCTTTCAAAAATTATTAAATTATACTTTATTAACCTTAATAAAGTATAATTTAGTAATTCAAGACATAAAATGATACTTTATTAACCTTAATAAAGTATAATTTAGCAATTCAAGACATAAAATGATATAAAGGATAACACAACAAAATCATTGACTTTTTTTAGTTTCCCAATTTTCTTATGTAAATATATATAGCCTCAACTCATCTTTCTAAAGTTATTTATTAAAGTTATTTTTCCCCTAAAGCTTTTTTCCTGCTCCCTACATTGATTTCTAAGTCTACTCTCCTGCTTTTTTCTGTTTGCTTTGGTCTGTCTTATAGATTAGAGAGCTTCATCAAATACTTAGAAATTCTTGTTTGTCCATGTGTAGTTAAGAGTGGGCCCTAAAAAGCTCATTGGAAGCTTTGTGTGGTGGGGTAGCACAGGCTGGCAGCCAGCCTTCCATAGAGCTGTGACTGGTTCTTTCCTTGTAGACCTCCAAATGTCAGTATCTGTAGGTCTCTTCTCTTGGATCATTCTGCTTTCGCAGAGAAGAATCCTGCAGTTCCTTGCCTACAGGATAACTCCAGACTCGGGAAAGGGTTTAAGACATAGATCTCTAATTTTACTTAATCTCCAACTTCTACTACATGGTACCTTGCTCCTGATCTCAGCTGTGCTTAGGGTTTGAGTCAAGAGTATCATCTCAGGTTCAGTTTTTTTTCTGGGAGTAAACCTTTTGTCTTCTGCTCAGCGTTGTACAGATTTGTAGAAGAGGTGAGAGGCATTGAAAAGCTCCATGTGGTTTTTAACTGATCCTGTTCTCAGCTCTAGTATGAACATTGACTTCTACAGGTGCCTAGTAGTTCCAGTGTCAGTCTTTTCAGTGTTGTATGTAACATATACACTCAACTCATACTGGTATTCTCCCACCGTGGGCAAGAGATTTCAGGCTTCTTCCCTCTGCTCAGCTAGTTATCACCTGCGCAGTGTCTTACCATCTCACTTCCTCTCCGATTCTCTTTATTCTGTTGCTTTTAAATCTGGGGGTTAAATATTTACTTTATATAATTTTAAAGGGGTTACTTAGTGGTAAGTATGTATGTTCATTGCTTCATATTTACCTGTGATGTCACTTAATGATTATATTACTTGTCAATCAGATGTGATCTTCCCTGAAAAGATATCCCTAGACTGAGAAAGCCAATTTCCCCTTGGGGTTCTAACACCACTCAGCCCAATTCTAATATGTTGTCCATCACTTTATCTTTTTATTAAACTACTAGAGGTCCTGTGCATGAATTCACGCACAGATGGGTCCAGCTGGCCCAGCCCCAATTGGGACAGATCAGGG
>PVJC01000672.1:0-25535 GCA_004026665.1 Murina feae | reverse complement strand
ATAGCAACTGGAGTTCCACTTGCTGGCTTTTTATATATGTAGATAAGATCTAGGAGAGCAAGAACACTGATTTATTCATCCTTGAATCTCCAAAGCCCAGCACAGTGTCCAATGAATTGATATCTACAGAATTTACCCAATTATTCTGGGTAAACATGTAGAAGGGTGTAAAGAGTGAATAAGTAATTTTTTTTTCACAGAAAAATGGCTTTATTGTTTAATAGCTCTCAGAGGCTAAGCAAGTCTATCTAGAATTCTGATAGTAATAATGCCTACTGCATAGGACTTAATGGAGAGAACTGAGTGCTTTAATTAATTTTAAGTAAAGCCCTTAGCAAAATGGCTGGCTTATTAGAAGCACTCAGTTTACTACTATTACTTTATTGAAAATAATTGTGGGGTACATTTAAAAGAAGATGCAGGTTTTTCTTGCCTTCCCCCCCGCCCCCATGGAATAGCTATAACCTATGAATGTTTTTGATGAAATATTTAGTTAGGCCAGGAGAGAGAAGGGCCTATATTTGAAGCCCTGGAAAGAGGAGACTCGGCGAGGGTTGGGTCTGGCCTACAAATGAACTTCTCTTGCTCCTTTCTCCCCCAACCTACAGAGATGAATTCTTCTTTCTCTCCCTTCCCATCTGAGGCTGGGTGGTTTCACTTTTCTTTCTTCTGGAGATTATTTCCTGGTTTGTTATTCATCTCTGCTTATTTGTAAGAGAGAGAGAGAGAGAGAGAGAGAGAAAGAGAGAGAGAGAGAGAGAGAGAGAGAGAGAAAACCAGAAAGAATAATAAATTTTAAAAAGATACTGATTAAGTTTAGGTGTGGAATAAAGTGCTTTTCAAGCTACATGAAGCATGGAATTCTCAAACTCTTTAGATCTGAGAGACAAGGAGGGGCAGAGCTTTTGACATTGATTAATAAGAAAATACACGTAATCCCTGAATGCTGAAAACTTGTAGAACTTTTTGAACATGACATTTTCCTTGACATTGGTGGGAAAAAATGGAAACTAATGTAAGTGTTGAAATTGGGTAATTTTTTTTTGTGTGTGTGTTTTTTGTTTGTTTAGAAAATAGATATAGTGGTGAATAAAATACAAATAGTTTCTGTTATCATTGAGCCTAGAGACTAATGGGAAAACAGTTTTTAAGGAAAACTGTAAATATGTAATTGTGAAGCATAGGGCATTTGAAAGATATCAGGATTTGGGAGGGGGTTGGTAATTTAGATTCTGGTATGAAAAGATTTTTTTTATGCTAGCAGAGCTGAGCTGAGATATAATGGCTGAATAGAAATCATCCATGTGGACATGGAAAGGAAGAACATTACAAAATACTTTAGACGGAAAATACGTGGTCCATTTGTCAGCTATAGAGTACTGTTGGCGTGGTGTTTGTTATTGGAGAGAATGGTCAAGTATAAGACTGAAGAAACCACTGAGGACCAGGAATATGCACAGCATTTGAAAAGCATATTAAGGACCTTTTATGCTATTCTAAGGTCTATGAGAAGCCACTGAATGATCTTAACTAAGTGATCATTCTATTTAGGTTTAATAAATGATTACATTGGCTACTGTGAGAAGTGTTTGGAGAGAGGCAAGACTAAATTCCTGAGAGCAGATTGGAGGCTAATGCAGCAGTCTCATAGGCTGGGTGTTAACAATGGAAATGAAGAAAGGCAATTGCATTTGAGATTCGCCTGTGAGGGAAATCAACTGGATTCCTTGATCAATTAGATATGGGAGTAGAGGGGGCTGTCACAGATGGCTTCTAGATTTCAGGGGGCCACTGAGAGGAAGAGATTTGAGAAACAAATCTATAGTCAGGGAAGAAACACAGCATAGTGTAATTACTAAGAGCAGTAAATAAATAATTACTTTTTTCCCTGTTAACCAGTCCTTCAAGTTTTGGATCATGTCTTGACTTCATGAAAACCTCTCTTACCACCTGAGACAAAAATCAGTTGGCTTTCTCTCTCATCTTCTGCAGCACTTATTAGTCATCTGAAGTTTGCACATGCTGTTCCTTCTCCTGCTTATCTTGATATGTGATGCTTCTTCTCTCTACTCGTAGGTTTTAAACTTACTGCCAGAGAACATTTCTTCATACTCCTTAAATTCCTAAAATCATTTAGTGGAATTTTTACAAAGTAAGTTCCCAATAAAGATTTTTTGACTACTTAATAATTGGAAATATCATTTCAAAGAAAATTTGAAAAGGTCATGTTATTGTTAGTGATTTCTTCTCCCATCTTCTGTTCTCGGAGAAATAAATAGATCAAGTGAATAATCTAATTTCTGAAATGTCTTCTTGAGGACAGCCTGTAAGGAACTACAGAATAATTTATGGTGGTTATAATTTATTATATGTAAAGTCTATAAGTTTAATAAAGAGAGGTTGAGGAATTCAATGGTTGTTTTTTAAGTTTCCAAATTCACTGTTCCTCTTACAAATTAGGGATGCTAGTTGCTTTTGGGAGAATAAGGTGAATGTGAGGATGGGAGGTGGGGGCTGAGAAAGGATTTACTAAAATATATACATAATGCAGTTCTGTGCAATATAGGAAAAGTGCTGCCACTTCAGTAGCCCCAAAAAGCTCTCTAAAATGGTACAACCCACCCCGCTACCTTTCATGCCACATCGTTGATGGTAAAAGTAGGACAAGAGCAAGCTGACCTTCCCTGTGGCTTTTTGGTGGGTTCTTTCCCTGACTGTTTCTTCATCTTGGATTGCTCTGGATGCAGCCTCTTGTAGCTTCCTTTGCCCACAGTCCTGGAGACACTTCAGTGAGGATAGGGACAGAGATCATGGCTGCCACTTATCCACCAGCTCCTGCTACAGTTATTCCCCACAGTTAACTCCTTGCTGATGTGAACATTTACATGGAAATAAAAGACATATTTACTGAACATCTAGCATATGCAGGGTTTTAGCTAGGCTGCTATGATGACATAGATATGAAAACAAACCCAAAAGTCTCTGATCTCAAGGAGCATGCAGTGGCAACTTTTGCTATGGAAATAGAGGTGTTTTTTGTTTGTTTGTTTGGTTGGTTTGGTTTCCCTAATGGGATAGGGCTTACCTATTGATGTTTAAGTCTTTGGAATTAAGGAGGTCCAAATTAATAGCTGGACTTCTCCATGTTGTAGCTGTATGATCCTGGGCAAGTTACTTAATTTCTCCAAGCCTTATTTATATCAGTCCTAAAATGAAAATAGTGATATCTACAGTCTAGGGTTGTTGTAAGAGTTAAATGAGATAATATATTCAAAGCTGGCATATGTATGACGAGTGCTTGATAAATCGTATATATGGGGTATCCCTCAAAATGTATACACACACTGAATAATTATAAAGGCAGTGTTTATTAAAATACATTTCATTTTCAAAACCAAGGTATCAGCTATTAAAGTGTATATACATTATTTGGGGGACATCCTGTGTATATGTGTGCTGGCATATTCATTTGTGGCTCCAACAAGACAAAGTTGGTGGTTGTGATCTATTTTGTGGGCCTGAGTCAGAGCAGTTGGCCCAAGAACCCACTCTTTCTTCATAACGCATGCAGCATCTTCCATTAGTTAGTCTCTTGCCTGCTCCACCCATCCCTCTCCCTCTTAATTGCCTCCCACTCACCCTTACAGGACTTTCCCTTTCTTCTACTCCAAATGATTATGAAAGACTCAGGTTGTTCTCGAGAATATACACTTATACGAGGAAATGAGAATAAATACTTGTTAATTCCAAAGCATGAAATGAGTCAACTTGTCGTACACTTCATCCAAGAGTCAAGAAACTCATGGGCATGAGTTTTGATACCATTTTCTTTACTTATTTAAAGTAAACTCAGGTTCACTATTTCTTGGCTTCAGCGTTCTTGTTTGTAAAACTTATGACTGTCAAATGAGAAGGTGGGGCTGCACTGATGATGGTTGCTGTGTTTTGGTGAGTGGCACTGGGAAAGTGTTCGGTGGAAAGGGCACTGTCAAAGAAACCGATATCTGGACTGCAGACCTCTCTAACAGTGATTTTAGATTGGAAATAAAAGTGTGAGGAGAAAATGAAAGCTGATTTTCCCCAAATATCCTAACCCAAATCTGTCTTGTACTGGCAATGTTTTCTCTCTTTCTCATTTGGTCTGAAGATGAGGGTGGGGAGGAAAAGGATTACCTGAGAAAGGGATGGGAAGAATGAGTATCAAAACAGCAGGGTTGGAATGGGGTGGTCAGAGCAACCATCAATTCAACTCCAGGACTTTTCTTACATGGCCACCAAAGGACATTGCTTTCCTAGTTTGTCCTTAAGAAGGACAATTTCCCAAAGTGAAGGATAAATATGCTTAAATGTAAACATTACATTTAATGATTCATTAGATGTATCGTGTAAGAGTTTATCTACTATCTCCTGGAATGGATTTATGTCTTCAGCCAATAGCATATTTTTGTGTTATGATTTTCATAAAGTAGTAATTGAAAACTTTCCTATAAGGAAGAGTGAAGAATTATAGTCCCTAAAATGAGGCTAAAATATCACTCCCAAGATTCTCTTCTTTTCAACCCATCTTCCCCACATAGATTTAATATAAATTATTCAATGTAAGTATCAAAGATTTGAAAATAAAATACTCTTACTGGTCATAGTCTCCCTGAGATATTACTGCCTTCAGAAGGCAAGAGAGCATCTTTTATATAATCAGATTTCCTGAAGCTGGCCCCTTGCCCCATGAACAACAAACCTGTCCTGTAAGGCCACTGTGACTGTCACTCCACTCATTTAAAAATAGTACCAACTTTTCATCACTACCACTGTGACAGGCTTAACATATATTTTACCTGTGGAAAGTAGAAAAAACATTTTTAACCATAAAAAAAATCCATCCATCTGAAGCTTAACTTTTCTATAAAGTCTTTAGGCAATCCTTATCTGCAGGGGAAAAAATGAAAGGATGATGTGATCCAGGAGAAAATCTTTACTCAACGTTCAGAGGAAGCCTGTCTGAGTGGGGAAGTAATAGATGAGCTGAGACCTGAAGATAACAATGGCAACCCAAACAATAACGATCTGTGATTGTTGAGCACTTAATTATATTCTAGTCATCTTCATATATTAATTCATTGTGTCCTGGGATTCACACTCCCAACTCCCTGCTTTGAAAAGTCCCCGCACTTGGGATTAAATTTTATGAGGAATTGGGGAAAACCATTTCAGAACAACAACAACAACAAAAGGCAGGTAGAAAGTCTAAGCATGTGCAGAGCCAGGTATGTTGAGGAATGGGAAGTACAGAGTGACTTATGTGGAATGTGCTAGGGAGAAAAGATTCTATATGCATATGGGAAAGGGTACTGGAGGCCACAGTAGAGTGTCAATTTTATGTTTTAGTCTGAGGACTTGTTATCTCATTCGCTATTAATATATTTTTAATATTTGAAGTTAAATTCCCTTCTAATTTGTACGCTATTTATGTAATTAGCCTGAGCATACCAAAACATATCCAGGATAGTTTCTCCCCTCCCCCCGCCCAATTTTATCCTCAATATTAAAAAATATGTATTTTTATTGATTTCAGAGAGGAAGGGAGAGGGAGAGAGAGATAGAAACACCAATGATGAGAGAATTATTGATCGGCTGCCCCCATCCACGCCCTACACTGGGGATTGAGCCTGCAACTTGGGCTTGTGCCTTGACCACGAATCAAACCATGACCTCCTGGTTCATAGGTTGGTGCTCAACCATTGAGCCATGATGGTTGGGCAAAAATATTTTAACCTCAATATTACACTTATAATTATTGTATGACAGAATTTAACTATCACATATTTCTACTCTTTAAAACATTCAAGTCTAAGTAATTCACCAGATTGAATAATATTGCCCACTGTAGTCTGAGTTAGGCCTTTGACCATCCTGGCGGATTGTTTCTACAAGGTGCATTTTCCTCTTAAGACTTCTGACAAAGTATAAATATTTAGCATCTTTGAGCAATTTGAGCAATCATAGTTTGCTCTGATATTAAAAATGCAATAGTGATGGGAAAAAGTGTCTAACAGAATATAAAGCAAGATCTAGCTGAATATAGTTTTCTTGCCCATAAACTTCTTCCTCAGGAAACCATGACTATCTTCAATAGCATTGTTTCAGTTTAGGTTTGTTCTTTAAACAGATTGAATCATTGTTTGGTGTTTCGAATTATCTCCTTAAAAAAATATAAATAAATAAATAAATAAATAAATAAATAAATAAATAAATAATTTACTTATTTTAAAGCTTTATTGTTGAAAGTATTACTTATGTCCCCCCTTTCCCCACTTTGACCTCTTTAACCTGACGCCATCCCCTGTCCCAGGTCTTCCCCACCCTATTGTCTGTGGCTATGGGTTGAGGCAATCTCTTCCCACCTACTCCCCCCCCCCCCACCTTCCCTCTGAGATTTGACAGTCTTTTCCATGCTTTTATGTCTCAGGATATATTTTATTCATTAGATTCCACATATGAATGAGATCATGTGCTACTTTTCTTTCTATGACTGGCTTATTTTGCTTAGCATAATATTCTCCAGTTCCTTCCATGCTGTCTCAAAGGGTGAGAGGTCCTTCTTTTTTACTGTTGCATAGTATTCCATGGTGTAAATGTACCACACCTTTATTATCCACTCATCTACCAATGATCTTAGCTATTGTAAATTGCAATACTGTAAACGTAGAGGTGCATACATTCTTTCCAATTGATGTTTCTGGTTTCTTAGGATATATTCCCAGAAGTGGGATCACTAGATCAAATGGCAGTTCCCTTTTTAATATTTTGAGGAAACTCCATACTATTTTCCATAATGGCTGCACTAGTCTGCATTCCTACTAGCAGTGCACTAGTGTTCATGTCAACACCTGAACTTATCATTTGTTGATTTGTTGATGACAGCCATTCTGACAGGTATGAGGTGATACCTTGTTGTTGTTTTAATTTTCATCTCTCTGATGATCAATGACTTTGAGCATTTTTCATATGTCTTTTGACCTTCTGTATGTCCCCTTTGGATAAGTGTCTATTTAGGTCCTTTGGCCATTTTTAAATTAGATTATTTCTGTTAGAACTATTTTCTTTAGCATTTCATCTTACTAGGAAACTGGCTTCTGGGTTTGATCACACTTAACTAGCAAAGTCCCCATATAAGCAAGGACAAAGCTCTTTGTTGGTACTGAGGAAGTTAATATTCTCCAACACCACAGTGGGTACCAGGAACAGGAATGATGTTCCTTTCCTGTGTGGAATTAGTTGAGTTCTCTCAGGATGATGGAGTGAATATTTTAGAGGTCCCAAGTCTTATGACAGAAAAATAAAAATCAAAAATTAAAAATAGGGAATAGTTTAGCACTTAGGGTATTGAGAACACACAAAAAAAGATGGACCCAGGAGTTTGGTGAGGATTGCTTTAGGTGAGTGACTAAGGAAAAGGACAGAAACAGCTGCTTGATTCAGATGTGGGAGCTAAGTGTTTATTATTTGAGTTTAGAAATGGATGGGAGTGAGTAAAAGGTGATGTTCCCTTAGGAGATTGATGTTTTTGGCAATAGTACAACCGATGTTGCAAGAAGGGAAACAGTCTCAAGATGAAAATCTCTTTCAGGTTGGCACTTGCCCAAAATTGTAATGTTGACAGGGAAGTGTGGGCACACCCCAAAACATCCTGATTAAATTGCAGGTGTTGTGCAAAAGCAAATGGGAAGAGCAAATATTTTACAACTAGCAAGCAGTTCTGACAGGTGCCTTATATATGATGTGTATAATGTGTGATAGGGTAAATCTTAGGACACAAGGTATTTATTTAGGACACAAGGTATTTATTTTCTATTTCTGTTGTAAATAGTATTTTATTAGTAAAAATAATTTTATAATTTAAAACTAATCACATTTTCCATTTAGAGAATAGTAAATAAATGAAACTAATGGTGTTGTTTTTATTAATATAAAAATTTGGAAGCAGAGCTACTGCGTGACACTTGTGATTTCATGTAATACTTAGCATCTTATTTATTTTGGTATTTTTATGTGTTTGCATGCTATAAAACCTGATTTACACAGAAAGTTAATTGCAAATGGGAGGTTTTTGGCAGATCCCTAAATCTTAGGATACTCTGATAGGAGAAGGTTTTATTCTGAGGCCCATTCAAAAATGAGTCACTGTAAACATAGGTTAATGCTTTGGTGGCTTCCAATATAGTAACATCTGGCATATAACTCCTTGGTGTGTTTTAAATATTTAGATATTTCAAGTGTTTCTAAAACCCTTAAAATGCAAATTTAGCCCAATATCTGGTAAATACTTTCCTCAGAAGCTCTTCCATAGAGACACAGGGCTCAGAAGAATACTGCTAGTTGTCAGTGGTGGTTTAATAATTATTTCAGGTTTCTCAGTTACTGAAGAGTGTGCAATCTAACTGAATAAACAAGGTTAATACTGTGAAATAAAACAATTGACATTCTGGCTATGAAATGTCACAGTCAAGACTGGACTTTGGACCTCTTGACCTCTTTCTTGTTTTATTTTGTGGAGAATAAATTCAATATAATATGGTAATGATTTACTTATTGCCAATTTTACTCATTTAGCACCTTTTTTGGACTTGTCTTGTGGATTCCCACTCTCTCTTTTTAAAATGTGTTTCACCAGCTAGATTTAAAGTTCCTTGCCTAAAGGAACAGAATCATGTATTTTTCTACAGCCACTAGTACAGTGTACACCTACTAGAAAATTAACATGCTGATTATACATTTAAGAAATATATGCTTATCCTATCTAATAAAAGAGTAATATGCAAATTAGGCATCACTCTGTCACAAAGATGGTTTCCCCCATAGCTATAAGTTAATATCTAAATAATGATTTGTTTCTTCCTCTGCCTAATTGATTTTTATGACAATAAAAGCCATAAATGACTGTTCCCTTTTTTTTAATTTTGTCACCAGAAATATCCACACCAAATCTGAGCTTCAACTATAGCAGCAGTAGTGCCATTTACATTCTGTAGAGGTGAGATTTCCTTTAGAAATATTTTTTTTTAAAAAAATATGATTGTCCTTGATTTGACTGTATGTTCAAATTAAATCTTTCCTGGCTTAAAATTTTTTGAGTTATAATCTACTATTATCTTTTGCAATTTTCTAAATAGTAAACTGACTCAAATTCTTGAGGATTACTAATAAGTACACAGAATAAATAGATATCTACATATATAAAACCCTAATATGCAAATAGACTGAATGGCAGAACAACCAAACAACAAAGCAACTGGTCACTATAACGTGCACTGACCTCTACGGGGCACACATGGAACATGGTGGGCATCGGCAGCAGATAGCAGAGTGTGGAACATGGTGGGCAACAGCTGCAGCGGGATGAAGGAGTAGGTGAGCGGGGGTGCCAGACCAAGGTAAGGTGCTGGTTGCTGTCATCAGAACGAGCCTCTGGTGGTTGCTGAAAATTCTTTGCTCATGCATGCCGTGGTCCCACCGGGCACTCGCACCTGCTGCCTGCACTGGAGCCACCACTTGCACCCGCTGCTGGCACCTGCCGCAGGCCCCGATGGCTCGCATTGTCAGAAGGTGCAAGTGGCAGCTGCCAGCCCTGATCACCCCTGAGAGCTTCTCCACCTCCCCCTGCTCCTGAGGGGTGATTAGGGTAGCAACTGCCACTTGCACCTGCTGCTGGCACTGACCCCAATCGCCCCATGCCGTCGCTGAGTGCAAGCGGAACTGGCATTATCACCACATGGGAGTGGGGCTGCCGGCAGACAGAGGATCAAGGTCTGTGTGGGAGGGGCCAGGCGGGGGCACAGAGGATGGGCCGAGACCTGCCCCTGTGCCCACTGCAGCCTCATGGCACACAGTTTCTTTCAAGGTGCATGAATACGTGCACTGGGCCCCTAATATTTTTACATCTGAAAATCCAGTTTTCTGTAAACTTTCCATATCTAATGTGCTTTAAGCTCAGGCGTAATCTATTAAATTTTTAAGATTCAATAAATAATTTATGAATATCTATTTTCTTGCCTGCAAGCAGCTTTTAGTCTGATGGGGGAGACGGGCGTATAAACAAGTAATGACAAAGCTACAAGGTAATTGTCATCATAGAGGTCCATGCACCGCACAGCCTTGAGCTTAATTTTTAAGGAATGGTGCTGCTGCATCATTCTCCTCATTGGCATGGTGAGGACAATTATGCAGAAACAAATCTTTCATGAACAGTGATTACTTCCTATGGATCAGCTTGAAGACATGTGAGCAAGATGATACTTATATTTCCTCAGTGCATAAGCTCAAAACCTCTTCTATGATTAATTTAGATCTTATGATTTACATTTTAGAAAACTCTTAACCTTAAAAGAGATTTATTGTGTAATTATTAAGGACATAAGTTTAAGGCTTATATATAAATTAGTCTCTAAGCATTTCAGAGAGTTAGGTTTATATCACAGCGCACTAATGTTTTCCACCAGGAAAGCCAAAATGTCTTTCATGTTATTTAGTACATCTGAGCAAGATT
Source organism: Murina feae (assembly GCA_004026665.1). NCBI lineage: Eukaryota > Metazoa > Chordata > Mammalia > Chiroptera > Vespertilionidae > Murina > Murina feae. The sequence goes on along the minus strand of PVJC01000672.1, from coordinate 14,992 downwards.
AGTCTGGTCGATTAAAAATTCATAAACACTTTTAATGACATTAGTGTAACTATACAAGTAAGAAAATGCTATTCATAATTACTCTGCCTTGGTAAATTAAGCTCTTGTAATTTGTTCCTTTAACTCATATGCAAAATGTTTTTACACTGCTAAAATCATAGTTTATGTTGTTTGTGTTTAAGCAAGAAATTTTCCATCAAGCTATACATTTTTGTATTTATAATTTTAATACTTGAAATTTATTGATTTTTGAAAAAAATATTTATTGAGAACCTTTTATATGCCATGTTCTGTCCATATAGGAGATGTGATAGTTAACAGAATATATAAGGTCCTTGATCTTATGGAGGCTACATCCTGATTGGCAAAGACAGACAATAAACATAGAGATAAATTCTTAAAAATAGATAGTTAAGTGGGGAAACAGCTGTAATAAAAATAAAACATAAAAAAACGAGATGAGAAACTGTTGGAGGATGGTGGTAGGTAGTAATGAAGAGCGTTGAGAAAGAGCCAGCCATGTGGAAACCTAGTAGGGAATAGTAATTAGCATTTAGGATTTATTTAAATTTCTCTTATGGTTGAGGAATTAAGTTGTTCACAAAATTTTATTATCAACAATATTGCAAAAAATTCAGTTATGTGTATTTGTTACCCTCTTTGTGCTTACCTGTAATTGGAATATCTTTTTATAAATGATCATTATGTCATGCGGAATAATTATATTTGCATGGAGTCAGTTTGGTTTACTTGTAGATGCTTTATTATGAAGTCATATACCTGTTTCTTTAGAAGAACTACACATGGTTTTGCTTCTTTTCTCCCAGGATGGAGCTTGAGACATAGGGCTGCATGGCCTTAAATTCCTAGAATGCCAGCTGATTGGAGTAGGAACTGTGGGATGTATGTGGAAGGTTCACAGGTTGGTTTAACAGTGAAAAAAAGAAGGAAGCAGATTGGGAGGAATGGGGCTCCCACTCATTCATTAGAAGCTGACTGAAGGACGATACAATATAAAAAGTTGACATTAGAAGTTGCCTGTACTCTCACTACAGGTAGGTTTATGATCAGCTAAAAGAGAATGAGAATGTTCTCTTTCTGGCAATAGTCTAAATGTGTATGGCTATCCAAATACTGTAGTGTGTAGTAGAGAGTTAAAAATTAAAATGCCTTTAAATGTTCTGTTTTAGAATAAATTAACAAAATTGGGATTTCTAGGTCAATGACTGTAATTCTGTTTGTGGTTCGTGATATATCACCACACTATTCCCATGTTATTTAACGCTTCTTTAGTTTTATAATCTTTAAAGTGGAAGAAATAGATTATTTGCATCAATTTACCTAATGCTCTATGAACATCATCTAAGGCATATTTTGCCAGACTGTTTGATATTTAAAATGCAATTTAAATTTTTGCCTATAAGCATTGAATGGGAGACTGATTATTTAACTGCCCATCTGGCTAAAAGCACAGGCTAAATACTCTAATGGATGATCCAATCTAAAACTCACAGTAGAGCATGCAGCTTCCTTCCTTGGGGTGGCCTTTCCTTCCCATGAGGCTCTTCCACCAGCCTGTGGATTCTGTATCTATGGTGTAATCAGATCCTTGGCTTCTAAGTACCGCTGGTGGCAACTCTCCGGACAGCTCCTCTCTACCATCACTGACACTCATTAACCAAGTTCTTTGATTATTTCTGTGATGACTACAGAAGAAAATAATGACTTAAGAGAGTATCAATTATCTATTGCTATGAATTATCCAAAATCTCAGTGGCTTACAACAGTAACCATTTATTTAACTCATGCATTTGTGGGCCAGTGATTTAATACGAATGGTTAGCCCAGTCTCTGTTAAACTCGCTTGCATTGTGGCAGTTGGTTGGCTATTAGCTGGGGCGGGGGTGGGGGGGTGGTGGTGGTGATTGGGCAACTGGGCCACTTTCATTCTCTACCAGGCTATTCTAGGTCTGCTTTCATTGTGTGAGAAATGTACAGAAAATAAGTGGAACTTCACAAGAATTTTGGTGGCTGGGATAGTTGTTACCAGACATTGAGGCCTTTGTGTGGTTGATAAACAATGCCTATTTTTTAAGAGGATATTTTAAGTGTAGTAAATAAAAACCAAGACCCTTGAGCTAGAGTTCCTGGGTTCAAATCACAGCTCTGCCTAGTTGCTATCTGTGTGTCCTGGGCCATGTTATTTAACCCTTCTGTGCTTTACTTTTATAATCTTTAATGTGGGAGTAATAGTAGACTCTACCAGGTTGGGTTGTTATGAAGACCAAAATAATGCATGTATGCAACATGTTCAGAACAGTGGTTGACACATAAAATGCTAAGAAAAATGTTACCTATAAAATATTTTTCTTGTGGGTCACTTTTATTGGTTTCTTCAGGGAAACCAATATTGCTGGGAAAATCAACTTATGCTAGTGTTCTGTGTTTCATTGATTTGTATGCTGACTATTGTGTCAGTTATGCATAACTGCATTATTTTAATTGTTGTGACTGTATTTTTTCTAAAATCTCTAACTGTTCTGTGTATTTTTGTATATGTACTTTAACATAACTGTGTTTCACCCAGTATCAAAGTATTATATGTTCATATCAAAAACTTTATAAACTTACATATTAAAGAACAAAAGAAACATATTAACTATTTGATTTAAAAAATCTTATGGCATCAGCCAGGCTGGTGTGGCTCAACAGTTGAATGGTGACTCATGAACAAGGAGTTCATTCTTTGATTCCTGGTCGGGCCACATGCCTGGGTTGTTGGCTCAATCTTCAGTGCAGGGCACTCAGGAGGTAACTGATCAATAATTCCCTCTCATCACTGATGTTCTGTCTCTCTCTTCCTCATCACTTCCTCTTTGAAATCAATAAAAAAATATTTTTAAAAATCTTATGGCATCTTTACCCTCCCCCTCCCCCCACTGCTGTCCTCATCCATAGGTGTACCATTATTATCCAGTCTCTTCCCGTACCCCCCACACCCTTTTCCCCAAAAAAATTGTCAGTCCACTCCTTTTCTATGCCTCTGATTCTATTCTATTCACCAGTTTATTCTGTTCATCAGATTTTTTATTCACTTGATTTTTAGATTCACTTGTTGATAGATATATATTTGTTGTTCATAATTTTTATTCTTACTTTTTCTTCTTTCTCTTCTCAAAGGATACCTTTCAGCATTTCATATAATACTGGTTGGGTGGTGATGAACTCCTTTAGCTTTTCTTTTTGTTTGTGAAGCTCTTTATCTGACCTTCAATTCTGAACGATAGCTTTGCTGGGTAAATTCTCCCACTGTAGACACAGCTGACTCTCATAACCAAGTGGCTTAGAGGTTAATTCCTCTCAGTGATCACCTAACACAGAAAGCCACTCTATCAACCCAGGGAAACAGCCAAAATGCGGAGACAAAGAAACAGATCACAAATGACAGAAATAGAAGAAAGCAAATGACTGGATATAGAGTTCAAAACCATGGTTATAAGGTTTTTCAAGAATTTTCTAGAGACTGCTGATAAATTTAGTGAGACCCTCGAAGATATGAAAAAGGACCAGCTAGAAATTAAGCATACACTGATTGAAATAAAGAATAATATACAGAGATCCAGCAGCAGACTAGAGGATCGCAAGAAGCAATTCAAAGATATGAAATGGGAACAAGCAAAAAACACCCAATTGGAAAATCCAAAAGAAAAAAGAATCCAAAAATATGAAGACAGTGTAAGGAGCCTCTGGGACAACTTCAAGCATACCAACATCAGAATTATAGGGGTGCCAGAAGAAGAGAGAGAGCAAGACATTGAAAACATATTTAAAGAAATAATGACAGAAAACTTCCCCTACCTGTTGAAAGAAATAGACTTCCCAGTCCAGGAAATGCAGAGAACCCCAAACAAAAGGAATCCAAAGAGGAACACACTAAGACACATCATAATTAAAATTCCAAGAGCAAAAGACAAAGAGAGAATATTAAAAGCAGCAAGAGAAAAGCAGTTAGTTACCTACAAGGGAGCACCCATACGACTGTCAGCTGATTTCTCAACAGAAACTTTGCAGGCCAGAAGGGAGTGGCAAGAAATATTAAAAGTGATGAACAGCAAGAACCTACAGCCAAAATTACTTTTTCATATCTCTTGTGTCATTTTAATGAAATATGGGGAAGGAATGAAGATAAAAACATATGTTCAAAGTATCATGTTTAAACAGAAGTCTCTGCTTTGTTTTCAGTTCCAGTTGTGGGAGAGATTTTAAATTACACAATGACACTAAGTCTTGTTACTTTAGTACAAATATTTTTAAAATTATTATTCAAATGTTTATCTCTTTTGTCATAACTTTACAAGATGAGAACCTGTGAAGCTCATTCTATGGACTCTGGTTAAAAGCCAAATCTCTAGAGACAGCAGCTTCCAGAGCTTTGAGCACCAAATTCCTTTGCTGTTGAGAAATTCAAACTGAGATAAAATGGAATTACAGAATTCCTGAGGACCCCAGAGTTGGGATTCATGCTGCTCTTTCCCTGACTACCGTGGTTATAGGGCTAAATGTAGTGCCATGGGGAGTGATGAGGACTTGATTCTTTTAATCTTTGCTCAAGTCCTGTCTCTAAACTTGCTCCAATACCTAGAATTTATTGGCTATAAACACGAGAACTAGATAGGTTGGGCACACAAACTTAAGTAAAAAAAAAAAATAAAATAAAACAGGAAGCTTAAATAGGGACTGGGTGTGAGAAACTTGGGGAGAAATAATAGAAAGAGCATGTGGAACTAAGAGTGGCCTATTCTGAAGCATTGTACAATCTTACAAGATAAAATGCTTATTGAGGAACTGAAATTAGAACTCTTGGTAACCATGGGAACAGCGCTGTTATGGCTCAATTGTTAGCAAAATAGTCCTGAGATTTTTGTAAAATGGAAATGATTGTTTAGATAATGATACATTTCCAGTGTCAGGACTGATAATGAAGTTCTGGCATAATTGGAAGTAGTTAGGCCAAAATGTGAGGAACTTCTCAAACCCAGCTTTCCAAACGATTTCTTCTTGAAATAAATACAATTGAGCTTTATAGGAAATTCCAGCATTTGGCATTTTTCAATGTGATTTTTAAATTTTATAGCCATGATTTTCCTATATGTCTATATTTTCCCAATTTTATTTTCTTTTCAGAATCTATATTTAGCAGTTTTTCAGCATCTTGCTCCTGGAAAAATGTCATGTGAGATTTCTATTATTCTAGTTTCAAGATCCCAGAGTTAATTTTAGAAAGTTAATTTAGAAGTTAGATGCAGAGTAATCTTAGAAGAGGAAATTTATCTACATATAAGGAAGTACTTAGGCCTTTGCTATGGAGAAACTTTATAATAAAACTAGAGACCTGATGCATGAAGATCTGTGAAAGAATGGTCCTTCCTTCCCCAGGCTGCCAGCATTGCCTTCACTTTGGCTGGAGCCTCCTTTCCGCCTTCGCTCAGGCCCAGAGCCGCCTTTCTGTCTTAGTTCAGGACTGGAGTCACTTTTCTGCCTTCCCATGCTGTCCAGAGGCCCAGAGCAGCTGGATTGGTGTGGAACACCTGTGTCCCACCCTGCCCCCAGATGCTCAGCATCTGCATATGCAAATGAACTCACCATCTTTGTTGGGTTAATTTGCATACTCACTCCTGATTGGCTGGTGGGTGTCGTGAAGGTATGGTCACTTTGCATCTTTCTCTTTTATTAGTGTAGATAACTAACATTTATTTCAAATATGTTGCACTAGGAGCTATGCTTCTTGCTTACAAATACAAACAACATTGCCAATTTTTTATTACTCTCAATGCTTATAGAGTGTTAAACTGAAGCTTAGAAAGGTAATCCTATATAATAAAAGGGTAATTGACCCTAATAGCAAAATGACCACTGGACCAGTCACTATGAGGCACACTGACCACCTCTTGGTCCTTTTCACTGTCCAGAAGGCTCTGATTGCCTGATGGCCACCTGCTGCAGGGGTGGGGCTGGTGGGCGGGCAGGAACAGTCAACCTCTCGGTCCCTTCCTCCAGCGTCAGGCACCAATCATCTGATGGCGAAAGGGGAAATGGGGGTGGGTGGTGGCAGGGAGCGGGGCTTGCTGAGAGCAACTGGGGAAGATGGTCCTGATTGCAAACCAGGCCTAGGGACTGTACCCAAGCATGAATTTCATGCTCCAGGCCTCTAGTAAAATTATAAGTGACCACATAGTGAATGGATCTTACTTCTTAGTCCTGGCACCTTTTTATGTCTAAACCTTATGCTCTTTCCACTATTCCACATGGCCATTAAGATCTGTATCTGTTACATTTTGCTAAGGATAGGGACCTGTGTATTGTTTCTTATTCTCTGCAAAATTAGGAGTTCATATTGCTGTTCCTGATGACTATAACCCTCCCCTCAATCATTGTAGCCTCCCGACTGTTCATAACTCAACCCAAACATTACATTCTTACATTGAACTTTCCTTTATTGGCCCAGTTGAATCATCTTTCCTTCCTTGACATTTGCACAACATTTAATTTTACATTTCTTATGTTCCTTTATAATCTTCCTCTTTTATTGTGTCCATGTTTGGTTTAGCTGCTTACAGGTGTCTTATCTACAACTAGAGGCCAGGTACATAAAATTCGTGCATGGGGGGGGGGCTTCCCCTCAGCCAAGCCTGTACCCTTTCTAACCTGGGACCCCTCAAGGGATGTCCAGCTGCCGGTTTAGGTCTAATCCTGGGAATCAGGCCTAAACCGGCAGTTGGACAGCCCTTTCACAATCTGGGACCATTGGCTCCTAACTGCTCACCTGCCTGCCTGCATGCTCACCCATAACTTCCTCCCCCACCTGGCCTTTTCACCCCCAACTACCCCCCCTAGTTGCTCTCAACTGCTCCCCTCCGCCTGCCTGGTTTCCCCCAACTGTCCCCCCTCCCCACTGGCTTGATTGTCCCTCACTGCCTCCTCCTTGTGGCCTGGTTGCCCCAACTTCCCCCTTCTGTCAGCATGGTCACCCCACACAGCCTATTGCTTGGTCATTTGGTCATCCTTCACTAATCCCCCTGCAGACCTGGTTGCCCCATGCAGCCTGTTCAGCCGTCAGTTTGGTTGCTATGGTTGCTTAGGTTTTTATATATATAGATAAGTACCCACACAATGCTGCCTCATTGATTATAGGTGGCTGGGTTTTTTAAATGACCTGATAGTGTTGTTGACTATATGTCCTCAGGAGACTGAGAAAAAGATAAGATGAAAAGTTGCAGAAATGTATGTAACAATTAAGAAGTATAATGTTTTAGTATTTTTGCTCTTCTGAGAGAAGTTTCTATAGATGTGTAGCTTCTGTAGAATGGATAAAAAATTTTCCTACAAAGAAAACTTTATAAAAAAAACTGAAGAGAATTCCTCTTAGGCCTCAAGAAAACATGAAACTCAGGCCTTCATACAATTTCATTAAGCTGATTATTTTATAATGAAAATGAACTTATTTTCAGTGGCTACAAAAATCTCAGAAAAATGCAACTCTATCCCTGTATATGATCTATGACATCACTGACAACCATCCACTATTAAAATTAAATGTTAAAACCCAAACATTTAATTTCTCCAAAGGAATTTCTAAATTTGTTCATTGCCAGATATGTTGTTTCCTTTTGTGGAAGTGGTCTAACTTATGGTAAACAGTATATTTAAAAATGTATTTGAGGTAAGGCAGTCATATACAGCCTACATGTATTTTCTTTGAATCAATAATTGATTATTGAAAATATTCACTAAAAATTATAGTAATAAGAGATGGCTGGAAAGAATAACTATGGTAGTTCTCAAATATAGCTTTAATTTAAATATTCTTTATCTGAAAACAAAACAAAAAGCCTCACAAATAAGAAACAAGCACTCAAAACAAAACTCTCAAGCAATATTCATGCTTTAATATTTGTAAGAGTGATATTTTTGGTTCATTTAGAATGCACATCATTAATAACAAGTGTTATTCTTGACACCAAGTGTTATTCTGGCAGGAGTCTCCTCTATGATTTACATGGTTGGTGCCATTCAATAATTAATTAAGTTGCCTAATTTAATGGTGGCATATGCTGGTTTGTTAAATTTTAATTGAAGTAAACCAGTGCTTCAGGGAGTTTTTAAAACCCTTTCACTGAAGAGTCTCTTCTATTTCTTACTGTTTACATAGGGTTCATACCCTGCTGTTTGGAATTCTACATTAAAATGTGCTTTTGGTTAAGTGAATGTTTGCAAGAGCCCTTGATGATTTTTTGAGTGAGGTTGCTGCCTCCAATAGACATAGTTTATGATTTAAAAATTTTAATTCATGGCTAGTTGAAAAGTTTAAGGAATTAGCCAGTAATGTAGAAGGTATGTATTTTGAAGGTTAATAAATTATAATATGTGTAGAATACAAATTATACTTAAATATTGGGTATTATTATCAGGGTCCCAAATTTACTGACAGTATAAATTGAAATGGAATATAACTTCTTTATTTCCATAGTTGTGTAGACAGAATATTGCCATCTTTGTCCCCGCAAATGTCCAGATGTACCCTATGCATATGCTACCTTACATGACCAGTGGGTCCAGTTAAATCACACAAATCCTCAAAAGTGGAAAACTTTGCTCCTGGGTGTGAGAAAGATGTGACAATGGATATAAGGTCAGAGAGATGCTGCATTGTGGCTCTGAAGAAGAGAAAGGGACCAGGAGCTCAGGAGCACAAGTTGTTTCTAGAAGCTGGAAAATGAAAGGAAAGGAATTCTCCCGTAGAGCCTGCAGAAAGGAAATAGCCTTTTCCACCTTGATTATAGCACAGTAAACCCATGTTGGATTTCTGAGCCACAGAACTTTAAGATAACAAATTTGTGCTGTTTGTGGTAATTTGTTGTGGTTGCCACAGAAAACTAGTATGATAGGTGAGATAAACTTTTTCATGAGCCCCCCTCCTCTGTCTAGCAGGAAAAACAGTATAAACTTACCAAGTAAAAGTACTTCAACCCCTTCTGATTTAAAGTTATGTATTGAGGTCACTCAATCTCTTTTGGGTTAATGTTTGCTCTCCCATATTTCTTCTCCCTTTCTCTGTTCTTTCCAAGGTGGCCCATTGGCCTATGAGGTAGAGGAGCTCACATATCTTCTCGGGAATGGGGGAGAGGTGGCTAGTCTGTGAGAAGCTTCTGGGCATGAATCCGTTTCCACTCATCTTTGCTTGTTGGCCTCTGCTGAATGTCCTGGTTTTAGAGCTGGTCCTCTGACCTTTGGACATGTCCTATAGAATGGTGCTTTGGGGAAAAGAAATATTAATGAATGCAGAGTATCTTTTCCAGAGAGGAAATTGATTCTCTTCCCTTGATGCCTTCTCTAGACCGTGCCATTGCCTCTGGTCACTGAGGTCCCATCCTTAGGCAGCTCTGACTTTGTTGTCTAAATGGTCTTCTTAATACTTCTGTGGGGACCATGTGAGGACTTTTGTGTCCTGTGTATGCTGTGCCAAATCTGTGGGAGGCTATAAATAAGCCTTATTTCAGGCTCCATTAACCAATGTTGTACTATCAATCATGTGCCATTTTCATCCAAATGACTCAGGGATTCTCCTGGAGGTTTTGAGCTTCAACTATCCATGGAATTGGGTGCCTTCTGAAGCTTTTAGGACTCTTGTGCCTATCTAGATACATCTAAAGCATTCGCCCTGGCTCTGTGTCAGTGTTTGGCTAAGTTTCGGATATCTGATCTCCTCACCAGCTTCTCCTTATTCTTCTTCTAAACTCTCCTGGGATTAGAAAAAGAGGAAAAGGTATGATTTTTATTTCTCCTCCAACTCTGGGAGGGACTTTGCTTATACCTTATTTTCCTTCTTTCAGAGCTCCAACCTCACTTTTAATAGTAATTAAAAACTAATCATGGGGGACGGTGTCCCCTTCACACTACACAACAAACTCAATGACCGAATTTAACATGCTTGTCCCCCGATAGGAGGTAGCTGAAGAACAATGAGACATTAGAAATTATAAAGACTGAAAATACATTGGTTTGGTGTAGAGCTTGGCACATTATGGACCATAAGCTGGCTGAATGTTTTTGTTAATTAAGTTATTTAGGAGCAGAGCCCTATGCTTTCAGTTACTCATTGTCTCTGACTGCTTTGGGGCTACAATTGCAGAACTGAGGAGTACTATAGACACTGTATGGCTTGCAAATACCCAAATATTCACTATCTGGCCCTTTAAGAAAGTGTTTGCTGACCCTTAATTTAATGTGTTAGTAATCTGTTGCTATGTAATAATCATAACATCTGGTAGTTTAAAACAACAAACATTTACTAGCTCAGTTTCTGTGGGTCAGAGCTCTGGGCTGCCTTAGCTGAATGATTCTGGCTCAGGGTCTCTCATGAGGCTGCAGTCATCACAAGGCTTGATGGGATGGAGCATCCACTTCCAAGCTCACACAGGTGGCTGTTGGCAGACCTCAGTTCCTCACTGGCTGTCAGCTCAGAGGCCTCCATTCTTTGCCACATGGGCTTCTCCATGGGGCTACTCCACTTGGTAACTGGCTTCACTTAGATCAGGGTGGGGAACATCTGGCCCACAGGCCACTTAAGGCCTGCGAAATCATTTGGTCTGACCCTGCCAAGGGATTAGGGATGAGTTAATGAAATGTTTGACCATATATAGCAGGCTAATTTTTAAGTTGATAATTTTGTATGGCCCGTGAATAATGTTATAAATATCCAAATGGCCCTTGGCCAAAAAAGGTTCCTCACCTCTACCTTAAAACAAGAAGAGAGAGAGAGAGAGAGAAAGAGAGAGAGAGAGGGAAAGAGAGAGAGAGAGAGAGAGAGAGAGAGAGAGAGAGAGAGAGAGAGATTGCAAGATGGAATCAGCAGTCATAACCAGAGCTTGGAAGTAATGTACTATCACTTATTCTACAATGTTCAGTTTGGTAGAAGCAAGCTCTAAGCCCAGTCTGCCCCCCAGAAGAGGAGATCAGATGAGAGCATGGAGACTGGGAGGCTGGGTCACTGAGGTTGCCTTGGAAGCTGGCTATGACATGTAGTAACTCCCCACATTTTTACTCTTTTATACCATCATGTTATAATGGATTTCTATCAGCATAACTCTGAAGTTGGGACTGTGAGAACCAAGAAGAACCAGGTATTCTAATTTCAAAATTGCTATAAAAGTTGCTAGTCCAGTTGCTGCCTGTGGGCCAAATCCAGGCTAAAACTCAAAATGCTGGAAACACCTGGGAGCCTAAAAGGAAGCATATGGCAAGAATTCAGAGGCTAGAGATTGGTGGTTACAGCAAGGCTGATTTTTGGTAAGGTGAGCAGTTAGGAGAACACTACACCAACACTGAGCACTTTTTACTTGTTGATTCAGGGAGTATTTACTAAGCTTCAGGTGCCATGGCAAGCTTTGTGGACAAGCAGCAAACTTGGAAGCAAAGATGGCCTCAGGCAGGAAACATCTTCCAGCAGGTGCTTCCTTTGTATGTTGACAGAGACAACAAGTGAGTTCCCAGGATTTGACCTTTTCAGGGTTTGCAGGAAGATAATAGGTAGAAGAGAGCTTGCATTCTGGGATGTGGAGGCAAGTCCTAGAAACTTTTTAACGCATTTATAGTCCTTCCTAGTTTAACTGAAAACTTTGAAAATACTTGCTGTCTCCAAATTTGTGAGTGTGGACACAGGCGTGGCGTGGCAGAGTCTATAAAAACTTTAGACTACTGGAAGCATCCACACACTGCCTTGTTTTCTTTTACTTGCTTTACTTAGCCATTCTTCACAGTCATATCCTTCACTCGGCTCAAACTATGTGTACCAGTACATATTTAACAATCAGATCTGGAATTCTGCTTTAGAAACCTCTATCAAAAACTGAATGATTTTTAAAAATATATTTTATTGATTTTTTACAGAGAGGAAAGGAGAGGGATAGAGAGTTAGAAACATCGATTGGCTGCCTCCTGCACACTCCCTGCTAGGGATGTGCCTGCAACCAAGGTACACGCCCTTGACCAGAATCGAACCTGGGACCCTTGAGTCTGCAGGCAGACGCTCTGTCCACTGAGCCAAACTGGTTAGGGCTGAGACGTTTTTCTTCCTACTGATATGGATGAAGAGAGGAGAGATTAGGGGAGAAAGGAAAGTTTCCTTGACTGATTGAAGGGAAGTCAGGTTGATTTATAAAGTCTGGATAAATTATAAAGACCTAATGTCTGTGCTAGCTGGGAGGAGTAAGTAACCACAGTGGCCCTGCCTCCAAGACACTGTAAAAGCTTTTGACCTACAAATGAAGTTAATTTCCTCCATCTGTGTGATTAAAAGTCAATTTTAGGATCCCATTAGACACACATATTCCATAGCCTGTACTTGTACTAATGGTTTATTAGTGTGAAATCTTTTTATGGGTCTCTGTAGAGACCCAGGTAGGAGCTCTGTGAATGTTTATTTCAGCCATGTGTATTTCAAAAGGGAGGGACTTGGAGGAAAACACAGCCACAAAAATTTATAGTTTTGAATCTGAATCTGTGAGACAAATTAAAATGAAATTTTAAAATGAAATAATGTCAAAGCAAAATATTAAGACATAGCACAGCCATCTCTGTGATTGTGAGCCCTTTTTCTTGGAGAATATGGTAGGATCTGATGCCAGATACACAGTGTTTTGAACTTACTCAGCAATTAGAGAGGTAAGAGGTTGTGAAACTCTAAATGAGCCAGGGGGAGAAAAAAAGGCAAAGGGCTGAGTTTGAGTGAGTGAAGGAAGATAAATTAGATGAGATTGCATGCTGATGACACCAGGGTTGCTCAACTGCATTATCTGACAAACAGCAAGAGAAAAAGGAAACATTTTGGCAGAGTCAGCTACCCTCAGCATCTCTCTTCAAAACCCTACTAAGAAATCCCCACTGCTGGATGAGTTATTTCCTCTTTCTGCAGTCTGAGTGCAATGGGAAAGTAACAGACCCCAGGGCTGAAATACTGAAGTTAGGAAACAGGGGCATGAGTAAAAACAGAATGATGAATCAGACCAAAAGGCCCAGGGGTATAGATCTTCCACCTGGAGGGCTGGAGTTTAGTGAAGTCCATTTTGGTATAGCTGGTAGCTGAACTGTCTTTGTAGACTGTTAGGTATGGTCTCTTGTTCATAACTGTCCTCATTATGGTTTTGTTCATTTGTTCTCCTTGCCTGGATGGCAATGAAGCTGCACCTCCCCTCAGCCCCTCTTGGGCAATGCCTTGGAAACTCTTATGCTTTCTTCAAAGCCAACTTAAATTCATCTTTCCTCCAAGAAAAGTCAGCTCTCCCAGTCCAGAAGCAACCTCTTTCTCTTTTCTCCTCTTAATATCTGTAGGTCTTTATTAAATTGGTCCGTGTCCTTTATACACGTTATTTATACATTTTCTGTTGTCTCGATTGAGTTGATTCCTCTGAAGGGCAAAGGGCCTGTCATGAACATCTTTATATTTCTTATAACAATTACTCAGTGATGTAAGGGAGCTAAAAAGCCAATATAATATATAAAATGTCAATACTTATTAATAAAATATAAACTAACTCTTAATAATATTAACAGAGATCAACAAGATCCTAGTAAAAAGTACCTTAACTTTCTTGCAGAATTAACCTCTATCCTGTTGTGCCTCATATGTAGAATTCTGACGATATAAACAAGGCTATTTTTTTTTAAATCCAGGGAAGCTAGTTTATTTTAGAATTTTTTATTAAATAGAAAAAAATAAAAGGAATTAACTCCACCTATCTTTGTGTTTCTTGGAGATACAAGGCCATGTGGTTGACTGTTGGCTTCTGAATAGAGCTGTGTACGGTTCTAGAATATATTGTTTTCCCCTTTCTAGAGAAAACTTTTAAACAGAGCTCATTGTGTACAAAGGAAACAACTGCTATCACTAGATGCTGTGGTTTTCTCCCTTCCTTATCCATCCCAAACCTCTCAAATGTGTTGTTTACACCTGTTGGCTACACTTTGTGAATCTGCCTTTTCCCCCTAACTCCTTATAATTAACTGACTTTGATTTTCATCACACTCCAGAAACAGTACTCTAAAGAGTCAGTGACTTACTTCCTCTTTGTCAAAGCCTCTCAGCAGCATTTGCTATTGATAACCTTCTCCTTGTGACTCCCTGCTGCCTTGCTTTGACAGTGCTCTGCCTTAGATTTCTCCTGGGGAGAGGGAACATTGATTTGTTAAACACACATGTTTCAGATACGACCTTCTGTGCATCATTGTATTTGAGCTTCATGACAACATTCTGAGCCAGGAAGTGTTCCTGTGCACTCTCAGCTGACTAGAGATGTTTTTGTTTTGTCCCATTGGCCAGTTACTTCACAACTGAGTTTGTGTGCCTTAGCTGGTTGTAAGTTCCTTGGAAATGGAATCTACACCCTCCACCTCTTCTCAGTTACTCACAGTACCTGGCTGGCACAGCAAGCATTCTCAGTGCTTAAGAAATATTTGTGAACTGTGTGTCAATGAAAGTGCTCAGACCTTGAAGATAAAGACTAACAGGAACATCGACCAGTTTTTGTTGAATATCTGTTTTCCAAGTGATGGAAGAGAACTCCTTTCATATATCATTAAAAACAAAACAAAACAAAAAAACAACAATAAAACCCAAATCCTCATTCATGAAAAAAATTACATTTAAAGCTATCCTATCTAATAAAAGAGTAATATGCAAATTGACCATCACAAGATGGCTTCCCCCATGTGGTCAAAGATGGCCACCACAAGATGGCCAGCAAGGGAGGGCAGTTGGGGGGAGGGACCCAGGCCTGCACGAGAGGACAGTTGGGGGAGACCCAGGCCTGTAGGTGAGGATAGTTGGCAGGGACCCAGGCCTGCAGAGGAAGGCAGTTGGGGAGGACCCAAGCCTGCAGGAGAGGACAGTTCGGGGGGACCCAGGCTTGCAGCGGAGGACAGTTGAGGGTGACCAGGT